>JAUYWG010000042.1:2431865-2462976 GCA_034779775.1 Enteromius afrohamiltoni
TACACATACGTCAGGTACCTACGTCAGGTATGTACCTGACGTCACCGCGCTACAGTCTGCAGCGAGGGGTGTCTCGAAAAACCCCTCTCCAGTATTTTGAATTTGGACTGCAATACCTAGTTCAACCACAAGATGTCATTTCTATACACGGTTCACTTAATTACATTCTATAAATAATTATACAGTAATATAGTATTTTGTGTGTGTAACTTTTATAGTTTTATCGTACATTACATTTCAACAACTTTACAGATGCTGCATCTATAGTCTGCGTCCATTGCATCCAACATGTTTTTTCACTGACACACACCAACTTGTAAATTTAGGGCTTAAAGAAAATCCCTAGTTTCCCACTCATAACAACAACTTTGTGGTAGGGTTCATGTGCTTTCAACTTGTAAACACAATAAATCCGTCATGACCTGAATGCAGCATGTGAGACATAGGCTTAATCACATAAACAAGCGTCAGATGATCTCAGTAGTGAGTGTCAGGTAAGGGGTGATGAGAAATGGGTAAGGGGAAAGTCAAAACTCAGGTGATGGCGACCTCTGGTGATGATCAGAAAAAACCACAGAAGCGGGATTCATTACATGTAGTTTCTTACAATCTTAAATGTGGCAGTTAACAGTGAGTTAACAAAAAGAGTAAAGTTTGGTAATCGTCCTGAAAAGTCCTATTTTTAGTAGTTTTACAACAGGAAAGACAAACAATCTCTTATAATTCTTATAATTATTACTCTTAATTTCTATTAATTCTTACTCTTATAATTAAAATATCACAGAAAAAGCACAATAAATAGACAGGATTTAAGGAGTCCTGTGACAAGATATTTTGTAAATGTAACCAATCTTTTTTTCTTTCTTGTAATTAAAGTAGATGTTTTGCAAATAACATTGTTTCGAGAGGATCGCGGCCTGAGTAATCACACACGGCTGGCAGCTCCTTAACTAATCATCCCTCGTTCATTCACGCCCATTCAAATCATTTCCCCTTCACTATAAATTCTCCCAGTTTTCATTTCCCTGCATCTCGCTTTTTCTGCATACAGCATTTCGCTTAACCGCACCAAAAAGTCAAGATGTCGTCCGACTCTTCAGATTACGCTTGTGAGGAGCCCGCTCCCCGCCCAGCCAAAGCTTCTCTGCCTGCCACCCAACAAGCCGCAGCCCCGCCAGCAGCTCAAACTGAGGCCGCGGGGCCTAGCCGAGGCCGCAGGCCAATTCACCTGCTTCACGAGCCCGCTCACGCTCGCCTCCACCTGCCAGACCTCAACCTCATTCCCAGCCTCTTCCTACACCTCTGCCCGCTCATCCACCCAGCAAATGGACAATCATATATCTCCAACAATCCCTCACCATTTCTGGTATCAACTTTACAAGAAAGGCTAACAAACAAGAGCTTCTCAATTTGGTCAACACCCACTTCCCAGACGCTTCACCACCAGTTGCCACTCCTCACTGCAAAAGCCAGCAGAAATCAGCCACTCACCTCACTCCTGCCACGCCATCTCATCCACGCCGCTCCAGCTGACTCACTCTCTCTGCCAGCCTCGGCCGCACTCCAGACGCTGATCCAGCTCCTCAGCCTGCTCCACACCACAGCCATGCTCACGCCGCCACCGATCCAAGCCAGCCAGTTCCATCCCCCCAGCGCAGCTCCAAAAAGCCATCGCCAAATTTTTTGCCAACTGGCCCTCCACCCCATCCAGCTCCCGTAACCAAGATGAACATTCCACAAACACTAACTCTGCTTTCTCTCTTCATCCATATTTCCAACTGCCCGGGCCCCGCATGGACACTCCATTTCAACCCTCCACCTCCAGCTCTAACTTTTCCTCTCTCCAGCCTGACTCCCTTCCCGCTAATCCCCCTCCCTCCTCCCGCCCCTCTTTCTCTCTCGCCTCCGCTAAACTTCTCCCAACACCCACCAACGCTTTATCCTCCGAATCCCAGTGCCTCCCTACTTGCAGCTCATCTTCCCTTAAATTTTCTCTACGGAAAATCCATTAACTCAGTGCTCCTAGCCGTAGCCCCTAGAAATCTCTAATCATACCTAACCCCTTGGAGAGCTTTCAAATCTTTCCATTTAAATTTCAACCTCCCCTTTCCAGACTTCTCCCTCCTAGCCATTACCTCATTCATTACGTATCTCAACTCCTCCATATAGCTACAAGCCAACTCTATTAAAGGATCCAATTTTTCCACAAATTGATCTATGGCTCCACTTCCCCCACCATCTCTAACGCCCAAACCCAATTAATAATCCTTCCCGCCCCGACCAAAGACTTCCCATAACCTTGGAGATCTTAACTCTCTGTATCTCCAACACTTCGCAATATCTATAGCTCCCCTTTGGTCAACTGCACCCTAGGTGCCATGTTTACCATAGCATTCTTCGGTTTCCTAAGGTGTTCCGACTTTACCATTAATTCCCCATTTAACCCTTCCATCCATCCCACTATCTCTGACCTCTCCATCATCGACCAAGACACCATGTCTTTTTTTATGAAACACAGTAAAACTGACCAGCTAAACAGAGGCCATCACGTTTATATTTTTAAGCTGCAATGCCCCACCCAGCTTTACCAAACTCTACGAGCCTACCTAGACTACAGAAGCTTGTTCGCCTCCTCCCTTCTAGAACCCCTCTTCTTAGACGAGCTGAACCAACCTGTCTCTAGGTTTTGGAAACACCTGAAGTCCGTTCTCTTAAGATCCGGAATCGACCCAAACCTTTTCTCCTCCCATTCCTTCAGGATCGGAGCAGCTACTACAGCTGCCAAAAGAGGCCTAACCCCAAGCCAAATTCAAACCCTCGACTGCTGGTCTTCCGAAGTTTTCAGAAACTACATTCGTTTAGACCCACCTTCTATTCTCCAAGCTATGCAAACCCTCACATGCTCTTCTCAAAGCTCCAAGCCACCTCATCCTTCTTCCCAAAGGTAACTCAAATATCTCCTCCATCTAACCTTCGCTGAGGTTCCCAAAACTTCAGCGTAGGTTTCCCCGCCTCCATTCCCTTTTACCTCCGCTGAGGGCTTTTTTCTACTTTATCCCACCTCTGCCAAGGTTCCCAAAACCCCCGCGTAGGTTTCACTCCCAGCCTCTGCCATAGGCTTTCCCGCCCCACTACCCATTTCCTCCGCTGATGTCACACGTACCAGGTCACGTGAGGTCACGAGGACCCGGAAGTAACCTCACACAGGTATATAAACAGGAAGCAGGTGTCTGTTCAGCACCAGACATTAAGCTCATGGTAAGCTGCGTCAGGTCCCCATCTCAACTCGACTCACGTGAGTACTCTCTAAGTTTATCTACCTGTCTGTGTGCGTGTGAGAACGCGGATTTCTCGGTGGAAATCCCAACTCCCTGTCGGAGCGTTCTCAGATCAATTGCGTGATTACCTGCTCACTCGCGTTCTTCCGCGTTTGGGTTTTCCATCACGCTACAAGGGGACATCCTCGATCAGTCATCTCTTGTCTGCCTCCGTGACAGCTGAGGGCTTTTCAACTTTATCCCACCTCCGCTGATGTTCCCAAAACCTCCCAAAGGTTTTCCTGCCCCCATCCCCTTACCTCCGCTGAGGGCTTTTCTATTCTATCCCACCTCCGCTGAGGTTCCCAAACCTCCGCGAAGGTTTCAATCCCAGTCCCATCATTCCCGCCCAACCTCCATTATTCATCGTTTGTTTGTTAAATTTCGTACCACTTCCTAACACTTTTTTTCTCTGCTTCTCCAACAGGTCTCCAGACATCCAGGCCAATTCAACCTCCTGTCCCAAATCCTTCCTAATCATGCTCCCATCCAGCATCCTCTCTCATTGCATTTTTTGGGCGCTCAAATTTGGCTGCTGTCCTTCCAAGCTTTTTTGGTGGGCAGACGGTAAACGAGCCGAACGCCGAACTCTTGCTCTCGCTAGGGTTCCATTCATTAGGGTTTGGAGTTCGCCGTTCTCCCGGCTCACTCCCCAGACAGCATGCCAAATTTGCTTCCTTAATTGCTTCATTGTAAATTACGAAGAAAGCGTGAACTCTTGAGAAAGGTTCAACAGAGGATAGAGGCTGTCTCTTATCTACTGCTTAAAATCAAACCTCTGCAAAAATCCATCTTTCACCCCCTAAAACATTACTCTGTGGCTAAAAAAAAGCTGTGTTTAGGGTGTGTTCCAAGCATATGTATTTCAAAGCGTAGTCCGCAAAATTGGTGCTATGCTGCTCCCCAAAAAAGCTTTGGAAGACAGCAGCCAAATGTGCGCCCAAAAAATACATTGGGGAGCAAATGAGCTCCTGTGAGCTCCTGTAGTATAGATAGGATCTGAGGGTTTGGTAGGGCTGGGAAGGGCAGAGCAGTTCAAAAATGTAAACGTGGTGGCCTCTGTGGAGTTGGTCCGTTTTACTGTGTTTAATGAAAAAAGATATGGTTTTGTGGTCTAGGATAGAGATGTCGGAGATGGTAGGGTGGATGGAGGGATGAAATGGAGAGTTCACAGTAAATTCTGAACATCTCAGAAAGACGAAAAAGGCTAACGTGAACATGGCGTCTAGGGTGCGATTGATTAAGGGGGAGCTATAATTATGTCGGAGAGTGGAGATACAGAGAGTTAAGATCTCCAGGGTTATGGGAAGTCTTTGGGCGTTGGAAATGGTGGGTGAATTGGAGCCGTATAGTAATTTATGAAAAAACTGAATTCCGCTTAGGTAGCCTTTAATTGAACTGGCTTGGAGAAACCTAAAAGTATTCAAATGGGATATAAATGAGGAAATGGAGAGTAGGGAAAAATCTGGAAAAGGAAGTTTGAAGCTGAGGTGGAAGGATTTAAAAGCTCTCCAAGGTGCGATTGGAGAGTTCTGGGGGCTAATGCTACGAGCATGGAGTTAATGGATTGTTCGTATAATGGTCTTAGGGGATGGTTTAGGGGAATATGAGTTGTGAATAGGGAGGAACTGGAGTTGGCTGGGGTTCGACCTCCGGTGCCAGCGTCCTGAATTTCTGAAACAGAAAACGAGACAGGGCATAAGCAATGGCATTATCCTTCCAGGGAATATGTTTAGCCGAGGATGGAGAGAAGTTCTCGCTATGAGCAATTGGGATGGTTCATGAGGTTGGTGTAAATGAGAGTGATTCTATCTAATTTTTCTTTGGGGAGGGAAGATTAGAATTTCTGGGAGTCGATGTCATGTACTCGGCCCAAGGTATTCTCTAGGGCGATTGGGATTCCCAAGTGTGTGAATACTTTGAGGACGGTAGATAGATCAGCTGCGGGCGGGGTGTTTGGGGGGGAAATGACTAAAAATCATCTAGGAGGTGGATGAGGTGGTGGATCTGATAGTTGTTGTGTAGGATCCAGCAAATGGCTTCGACTTTGGCCATCCAAGCTTGTTTTCTGACTTTTTTGATTAGCTCAATGGCTTGGTCTACGTTATGGTAGGTGAGGGAAAACTCCTCTAGGGGGATGAGGCTATTAATGCTAGGGATGGGTGAGTTATGAGGGGAGGAAAGATCGATGATTAGTCTTTTCTTTCCTCAGTTTTTTCTTTTTGCAATGCCGATGGGGCTGATTCAAAAAGTACTAAAGGGTGGGGCGGAGAAGGGGCCGATCATGAAAGTGGAATCAATCGCTTTTTTAATGAGAGTGTCCACGGAGCTGGGGTCTGAAGTAGATGATAAGAGGTTAGGACAGATTAGAGATTGAGTGGGGAGAGCGCAGACTCCTGGATGAAATCCATTAGTTAAACCTGATAACAAAAAGTGTGAGAAATTAGGGTCAGGGTAAAGAGACAATTCATTTTTTTATAAATGCAAAACATTCACAGGAGTCGATAAATAATGTTTGGTATGTTTATTGTGAGCAGAGCAGATGGTTCTGGAGTGGGGCCCCCCGCAAAAGGAACAGACATGTAAATATTTGCATTTGTCTCTAAACATTTGTTAGCGTTAAATCTGATGCAGATATTGGATAGGGATTTTGATGGGTTGGTGAAAAAGTGAGAGGATTTTTGGGACATAGCTGGTTGATTTGGGTCTGGTAGCGGGAGAAGTTGCAGAGGAGGAAGGGGTGGGGGAAGAGGTGAAGGGGCAGGAGGAAGAGGAGCGAGAAAGGACCTGCAGATCACGCAGGTGAAACTACGACAGCTGGTGAAAATTCGCTGGTGAAGATCAAGATCAAGGGCGCCCCAGTGGACGCGTTGATTCCAATCAGACAGCCTGACTGCTGCTTTGGCGGAAAACATTCTGTGGTAGGTGTAAAAGTGAGTACCCCCATAGGAAGCCGCGAGCTCGGATACGATGGCAAGGTAATCATTAAGCTCGCATCTCCTATGGGGGTAACCGGAACAAATGACGTCAGTGAAACTGAGAAATGCGGTGGAGAATTCGGGGAATGTGAGGGGACGTGACTGGGTAGTGGTGGGATTTTTTAGCGTGAGGATGAAGCTGTCGTAGTCTATCTGGTGATCTGCAGGGGCAGGAGAATAAGGGGAGAGGAGTGAAAAAAGATTGATATCTTTACCTGCCAGGATCTGTTGACGGAGGTGGGGGTGAGGGACTCTCCAAATTGGTGTGGTGTGGGGAGCTATGGGGTAGTAAATGTAATAATCATAATGGTAATATTATAGAAAGCATATTAGAAGATAACGAGTTAGTATGCCTAAATGATGGAAGGATAGTTTTTTTAAATTATTTTATTTATGCTTTATTTAATCAGGAAAAGCCCATTGAGAATAAAAATCTCTTTTACAAGAGAGACCTGGCCAAGATAGGCAGCTGAGTTACATCACATCATTACATACACATAACAAAAACAAATAACAAAAAACACTTAACACTAACAATGAAATCTCAATTAAAAGAAATATCGGCATGTGAGCCAAGATCCTCAGCAGCTTCTATGTGTCTTGAAGATGGTTTCATTTTATTTCTAGATTTTTTTTAAACTTTTGACATGATTGAAGACAAATTTATGTTTTGCTCTTTAGAAGCATTTGGTTTTGGAGAGAATTTTATTAATATAGTTAAATTAATTTTATAAAGACACAAATAGTACAGTTATATTACCAAATGGTATGTCTCCAAGATTTTCAATTAATAAAGGAATCAAACAGGGTCGCCCCATCTCTCTCCTGCTGTTTATTGTTGCAGAGAAGATGCTTTCCATTCTTATAAAACATTCTGAGTTTGAAAAACTGACAGTATTTGGAAAACAGTTAGTCATCAGCCAATTGGCAGATGACACAACCATATTCATGAAAAATATTGACCAAGTTCCGAAAATTCTCCAAACCGTTGAGTTTTTTTTTCAAAGGCTTCTGGTTTAAAGTTAAATCTCACAAAATGTGAATTATTATCGATTCATAACTTTCCTCTGTCAACCGTTCTCTGTCTAACCGTCTCTAAACACACTGTTAAATACTTAGGTATGCATATCACAAAGGATAATAATCTCAATATTTGGAATACCTTAGATAAATGTAAGTCATATTTAAACTCAAAAAAAAATTCTTACAAAAATGGAATGCATTTCTAGACTCATTTACCCAGCCTACTCGATCTCTTTTCCTAAAAATGCAATAAAAGCTATAAACCAAGCTAACTTAGTTTTATACATTAGAAAAGGAACGATGGTCAAAGAATATGAAGAAGGAGGTCTAAAAGCCCTTGACATTGAATGTAATAATGGTACAATAAAAATAAATTGGCTTTATAAAAGATGAAAATAGTTTCTGGTTTCATATCCCCACCCAAATTTTTATGAAATTAGGAGGTATTAATTTTTTCCTTAGGTGTGATTATGACCTTAAAAAACTCCCTGTTAAGTTATCAGTGTTTCATCAACAGGTTTTACTTTATTAGAAAATGATCTTTAAGCATGATTTTAGTCCCCATTATGTTCCTTTATGGAACTGTAGATATGTTGTAGTTGGGAACAAATCCTTGTTATTATAAAAACTGGAAATAATAGATAATGCTGGAATAATGTCTTTTGAAAAGTTTAGTTCTAAATGTAATATATTTGACAGAAAGCAATATGATAAAATCATATAAAAGCTATCCCACAATCTTTATTTTAGATGTCTTGTAATTTGTTGCAAAATAATATAACACCTTGTCTTCCTCAGCTTTTGGTGAATGGAGTTTCGATTACTAGTATAAATTTATCCAATATTGTAATCCGGAATGTTTTTGTTATAGAACTATATCCCTTTTCTTTAAATAAAAATGTAATATTCCAATATTTTATTTATTATATAATATAAGGACAGAATTGTTAAGAACAAAATATTTAAAATTTCCAGTGGCACCAAAAGTAAAGGAAGTACATTTTAAAATTCTCAATGGATTATATCCTTTTTTGAGAATTGTTTTTTTGAGATGATTGAACAATTGTTCCTTTTGTGATGATGCAATTGAAACTACAGAGCATCTTTTTTATGATTGTAAATTTGCTTGTGCCTTTTGGGAAGATTTGCATTACTGGTTATTTTTTTAAATTGAAGCTTTACATGCTTTAACAAAGGAAAAATTACTATTTGGCTTATTTTTGAAAGATGAAACACATGATTTAGCAGTTAACACAATTATTATTCTTGGGAAGTTCTTTTTTGCATAAGAACAGGTTTCTGAAAATGCTTCCGAATTTCTATGTATTTCACAAGGAACTATGTCTTTACTTTCTGTCCCTTAAACGAATGAAGAAAAAGAATGCCTTAAGTTTCTGTCAATTAATAGAACATTTATTTCATTTATTTATTTTGTTTTATTTTTTTATTTATTTTTTCCTAGCTTTTCTATGCTTGTCTGCTGTCTAATCAAGTAATTATACTTTTTGTACCAGGCCATGTATGGTTGTAATGTTCACGTATGTTCAACAATGTTCAATAAAGTAAAAAAAAAAAAAAAACTTCAACAAGGAAGTAACTTTAGCCTGTAGGAGGCGTGTCCTTTCGGTTTGTCGAAGAGAAAGTAACGTTAATGTAGGAAATATCTATTCGACACAAGCCCTGACAGCTTGACATAGAGAAGAGCTACTGAAAGCTGTGATGACTTCACCCTCAGAGGTAAGAACATGATTGAACAGACAACTTTGACACTGTGGTTAGGGAGAGTATGTGTTACTAGACAGGAAAGTTCAGAAGCTGAACTAGATCTAACTTAGTATCTAGAGGTAGATCTACTAGAACATGATCTCAGGCACGATATCCAGCTCCCGGGCGTCTCTTACACACAAGCGCCACTAGTTTGAGCAACTTTCAGACCCGGTTAGGGTCTTTTGTCAAAGACTATATCTACTCCCAATGTTGCACTCAGTAACGCCGCAGATTCGTCAATAAAATAAAACAAAACTACGTTTCTAATGCTGCGCTCCAGGGAGGTTTTTGAGCCCGTAAGATATGACTTTACACCACGACTCATGAGTTTGTAGCGATCCAGACAAGTCACGCCTGAGCTGAGGAAGCTACATGTAAACAAACCAGCGTGACAGACCCTACGGGGTTTACGCTCATTTACAACCATTTCTATCGCCAGAGGTGCTTTCCTGGCTCGTTTGAGGGAAACGGAGAAAGAAAAACGGCGCACATTGTATCTCAGTGTAGCACTTGCATAAGTTCCAGTGCACTTTGGACCGCAGCATAACACCCGGTGATGCATGAAAAATATACCACTGTATACCTTGAAACCAGCATGATTTTTAAAAAAAGACCAAAATATAAATTGTTGGCTACTCATTACTAATCAAAGCAGATCGAAAAGTAAAGATTTATTTAAGAGACTCTATTAGTACAGGTTTATTGTTTTTAAAAGCGTTCACACAGACTACGCTTGTGAATCGGTTCTGTTCTTCTAGGAGCGGTGTGGATCATGTCTATGGCCTAGTGTAAGAAATTGGTTTTTGTTTTGTTTTTTTAGTGATCCCTTCACCAGAAAGATTGTTTACATTGGTTTCTTCAGTGATTCTCTCTAGGGTTGGCTACAGTCATTGTGCCAGTACCCTTAAACTAACCTACAAATTAAACCAAAAAAACATGGTTGGTAACCACAAATTAACCATGATTCTGCTACACTAATCATAGTTTAACTCTAGTATTTGTAATACAATGGTAATGGTAATGAATGTGCCAAAAAACATGGTTGCTACACACTTACTAATCTATGGTTTCCTTTCGTAAGGGCGTGTGCATGGTAAGTTGAGTCATTGAATTCTTGTGAAAGAGATGACAAAGTTAACTAATGACTTTTAACTGTTCTCATTCCCCACAACACAGGAATGTGTAGGACAGTGTCTGATTGAGTAAAGACAAATGATTTCACTGGCTTGATCAATCTTGAGCTAGATTTAATATAAAATACTACGCTTGACATATGTTTGAAACTATCTTTAGCTTAAAACTTAGACAGCAATGTTAATGCTATACTGTCTGACGCAAAATGAGTCACTACGAGTGATTAACACTAATGCGTTGTTGAAAAGTCAGCTAACAAAATTGCGGCACCAATTACAAATAACTATGGTGGCATGACAGTCAGTAGTTCAACGTATTTAACATTACAGTTTTTCCAGTAACACAATTCAGCTTTCAGATAAAAGCTAAAGCATGACTAAACCGTTAAACAGTTCTCTCAGTTTAAAGGCACAATATGCAGGTTTTCGCCTCTAGAGGTCGCATTTTTTAAACAATAAGTTAAATGACGCAACAACAAGATGTCGTTTTCTCAAATCATGTTTACATGAAGCTCATTTATATCTGTTTAATCACTTATCCACCTGTACATGACTATAACTTACACAATGAGTAATAAATATATTTGCGAAGCTTCCTCCATTTCGGAAATGCTGCGCCAATATTAGTTATCACTTTATTTCGTTGACTTCCAATATCTTCTTGCCTGGGTATGCGTACATCAAGTTTTTTGGGATTGCGCTTTAAGCTGGTGTGCTGCGACTTTTTCCAAAAGACCAAGAGATGTTTGGATATCTTAGAAGCAGAATGTATTTCGTAATCTCTCTTCGTAGCTCTGTAGTCGTCTTCATCATCTGACTCATCTCAATCGTCTTCGTCGTCTGACTAAGGCAGTGTTACATTGTAGTTCATGTAGGTTTCAAGGGGAAGAGTGCATAGAGGTGGAGACAATTGAAACAAAGAATGAGGATTAGGAAACTTCCCCATTACACCAATCCTGATCCAATCAGTATAGCCAATCAAATACTGGAGCGAAAGACACAGACAAACAAAGGTCTCAGTAATCAGCCTCATTTGACTTACAAAACAATACAAGAGGACAGGAACTTCACCTCAGTTTCTTATATGATGTTGTCAGTATTGAGGATAAGAGTAACAATAATACATGCACTTTATATTTGAAACAAATCTCAACGTGATACAAATTAATTAGACCCGAAAGCTCTGATAAAGAGATACGTTTTAAGACCAGATTGAAGAGCATCAACAGTCTGAGGCATACTCAGGGAGAGCATTCTGAGCTCCCATAGTATGAAGCTTAGTCTTTGCAGGTTTCAAAAGATGTCCTGTGGCAGTGTGGAGGTTGCTTGTGGTCGTATGTGAGGTAATAAGTTCTTTTAGGTAGCCCATAAATACACTGGTGAGCAAGAAGGGCAACCTTGTAATCAATTCTGAATGAAACAGGCAGCCAGTAAAGAGATTTAAGAATGAGCGTAATATGGTTCAGCAGATCGAAGACAGATTCTTCATTTGTAATCCTACAGGTGCTATACGTGACTAACATAGGAGGAGAATGCGGTTCCTGTCGTGGTTTTACATTAGACAAATAGTTTATATATATGTTTGTAAAAAATTGTTATTGATAAATAATATTTATTCATATAGCTAAGAACAGATGTAGAACAGAGCCCAACAACAACAACAAAAAACATTGCACATAACTGGAAGTGATAAGGAAATGAGAAAATATACAGAACAAAAAATGGAAGTAAATGCACCACTAAGTAAGGAAGAAGTTAAACCTAAACAAAAACCTGCTGTTAGAGAGACATTTCTTCCTGTGACATAACATTTTCTTCTGTCTGCTGGTTTCTGTGGTGTTTGTATTTTATCTGTGTGTACTACCACAGTGTTGTGTTGTCTCTTTGGGGTCAGACAACATGCATTTGATTTTAATTTGCTGTAATGTTATATAATATCATAGCATTTATGCTGTAATTTGACTAGTTAAAGTCTAGTACACATAACAATGTTACAGTGAAACTTACAAGGAAAGTCATGAATATTATTATGCTTTGTACGTCTCACAAACCTAGAAACCTGAACAGAGAATAGTCATAACAAAGATAAAGTAATGAAAACATGGTTAAACTGCCGAAACCACAGCCCCAATAAACCCTTTGTGCATGATGTCAGTGTGAGGCTCGGTTTCATTATGCACTCAAGAAGATGTTCTATGATAAGTGATTCACAGAATCTAAGTTAACAGCTCCTGCTTTTAATAAAGCGTATCAGTGTTTGCAAAATAAATCCCCTCACATCATACTGAGGTCTTATGAAGTGGAACATTTCATCTAAAATAGAGATTGACCATTATTGATAATATTATTACATATAATCCAGAGCCTGAGGCAACAGAGAAGGATTCTTCCTTTCTTTAGGACAGTTCATTTCATTCATCAGCCTGTTTATATAATCACACTAGGATGTGGCTTATATGCAGTTAAGAGAGTACATTATGCTTACCTCTGTAACCAAGTGGAACCCTGACCAAAATTTGGTCTTCTACATCAAATTCCAGGTCTAGATAAAGAGAATTAGCTAAATGTTTACCTATGTACATATAAATGTGCTCTAGGGACTTTTTTGCAATACTAGCTAATAATACAAAATACAGTAGAAATGGGTAACAATACACACATTTCAAATTGGCCACACAACTATGTCCACAGTTTTTGGGGGCCAACTGGGATGGAATAACCCAGACCAGAATTGCCCAAACTTTCAATAATCAAGGGTCAATAATGTGCAATAGACCAAAACTAAACGCTGCTTTATACTGTATTCAAATTAATATTCTCCACATTTCAATGTATATGGCATTGTGGGGCAAAAATTGAATTTCACATCAAAGAAAGGCCTTACAGCTCTTTTACTACTTGGCTGCCTGTGGTGAGTGTAAATGTACTAAGTAGTAGTAGTCAGATAAATCAGAATTGTTTTATTGCAGCAGTGTGATGCATGTTTCGCAGATGAAGTTTCAGCGGGTGCTGTATAAGGTGCAGGAGTCTCTCTCTCTGGATGAGGTGCAGGACCTGGTGTTCCTCTGCTCTGATCTGCTGAGTCTGAAAGACCTGAGCTCCGTGAGCTCAGCTGGAGAGCTCTTCACTCTCCTGGAGAACAGGGCCCTGCTGTCGTGGGAGGATCCGGCTCTGCTGCTAGAGCTGCTCAGGATCCTGAAACACAACAACCTGATCCGCAGTCTGTCCTCAGAGGAATTAATACCAGTCCACAGCTCAGCGTATAGTGCACAAATCTCCCCGTACAGGTGAGGATGCTGCCGCTAGTAATAGAGACCTGTTTGATCAGGTCAAAGCCCAGAAAGAGGACTAAGAAAATACCTACTACCAAGGAATTTTGCTTTAGTAGAAGTAGAGTAAATATCATAGTGTAAACAGAATCTAACACTATTTGCACTTAGTTTAAACAGCATATGGTCAGCAATAAATTATATTTACATTAACTTCAAGAAGCAAGTGAAAGTTTTGATAGCTTCTGTTTATAGTATGTAACCTAAAACTACTGTAAACTGAAAGCTGTAGTGTTAATACTTAATACTGCTATTGATTAACTACTAGCTACTCTTCTATTTCTATTCATTTTCATTTATTATGCAAGTAACGAAAGCAGAAAAAGGCCTCTAACGCCAGCTTGTTATAATTAATTTATAATAAATAAAAAGGAAACGGATAGAATATTAAAAAAATATGACCCTGGAACACAAAACCAGTCATAAGGGTCAGTTTTTCGATTGATACATCACCTGAAAGCTGAATAAATAATCTCTCCACTGATGTATGTTGTTAGGATAGAACAATATCATACAATATATTGTTGGCTATTGCTACGAATAAAACTGTGCTGCTAATGACTTATCTATTAAAGCTTAGCTGCTGTGTGTGTGCGCTTTGGATGGGTTAATGCAGAGCACACGTTCCAAGAATGGGTCACCATACCTGTCAACAAGTTCACTAGGTATTGGTAGTGCATTATAAAATCAAGACAAACTTTTAAGTTGGCTTGAGAAAGCCGGAGCTGAGAGTTTAAAATAGTTTAAAAACGTTTTCACTCTAAAAGAGTTAGAAACGGTCAGCTTATAAATGCTACTAGCATATTGCTAACGTGAATGGCAAGTTACTGACATGATTAACAATTAATTGCATGTTGCTAGCATGTTTTTCGCATGTAAAGTTAACTCTTTTTTTGAGCTAACTTAATAATGCATGTGTAAATAATAAGTTAAATTCATATTATTAAATGCATGCCACCATATCGGGATAAACCCTACACCTACCCTTACCCTACCAGCTACTTTATTTTCAACTTTTGGAACATTTTCTTCATTTGTACTGAAAATGAGTGCCTTTCTGGTGTGATATGAGAATTCAAAAAGGGTCGATCACACCAAAAAACACTATATGCGTTTTACCATCTGCACCAATATAGCTGACTGTACCTCAGAACATCCTTGTAGTTGCTTTGTAATAATCATCAGTATTTGTTTATTTCAGACAGCTGTTGTATGATCTGTCACAGTCCATCTGTGAGAAGGATCTGAAAGACATTAAATTCCTCCTGTTGAATACACTATCGCGCAAAAAGCTGGAGAAGGACACGGTGAGAGATACAGACACGGCCTCAGAGCTCTGACACCTCAGCGTGTGACCAGACTGTGATGATTTACTGACCTACCTATAAACGATCATGTCTTTTAGACGCTCTTGCAGTTGTTTCTGGAGATGGAGAAGGAGGCTCTTTTGGATGAAAATAATTTGGACACTGTGCAGAAGATTATAACCGATATCAATCCAAGTTTAGAAAAAAGAATCATTCAATACAAAGCGGAGAGTTGTGAGGGTGAGTGGCATGATGTGATGTTTATGTGCCTCTGGTGTATTTAAAATAAGCTAGAAATAAGCATTTACTGGTCACACTTTATTTTAGGTGGCCTTTGCAATAAATGAAGTGCAATTTTGTCAAATTGTATTTGAAAACACTTCTGCTGCTATTGAGGTGGACACGGGTAAGGTTAGGTACAGGTTTGATGGTATGGGTAGGTTAAGGGTGGGTTGTTTGTATTTTTATTTGTATTTTTTACAGATATTTGCATTTGTTTTATCTTGTTGAATCAGGTGGAATGGTTATTGCTCAGGAGATCGGGGATATTACTCCAGCGTTGCATTTACCTTCTCTGGTATGCCTTCATTTGCCTAATTTGTATGATAGCATATGTTTTTGTGGATGTTTTACTCTTCAATATGTCGTATTTGTTGACATATTAATTGATCACTAGAAGAAAAAAATGTTTTATATGCTCATTTCCATGTTGATGCTTGAATGAGTTTTAAAGAGCGGGAGATTTTTATTCAAATACTAATCTACACATTTATTTGATTAAGAGTATAGTGATACTGTAACATGCAGTATTATATAGCAGTTATTCTCTATGCACATATTGTAATAAGTCAATTATGACCATTACTCCAGTCTTCAGTGTCGCGTGATACTTCAGAAATCAGTCTAATATGCAAAATTACAGCTTAAGAAACATTTAATATAATTAACAATGTTATAAATAGTTAATATTTTAGTGGAAACCCTGTGATAATCTTTCTCTCTTTTATACAGCCCTCGTCGGTGGCATCACTAACATTGGGTGAGTTTATTTTTCATGCTTCGCAGGAAGTAATGCTATAAGAAACTTCATGTAAAACAATGACCAGTTTATAAAAGCAGGAGTCAGTTCAATAGCTTATGTCATTCTGTACAGCTGGAATGGAAAAATAAATCTGGTACAGGTGTTAGTGTATAGATGCAAGCACTGGCATATTGGCTAGTGAAACAATATGGAATATTAACATTATTAATAAAGGAAACATACCAACAAATAACACCTTAAATTTGTTTTCCATTGCTCTTTGCGACAGTTGACAGAATGGAGGAGCAGGTGGACAGACTCAGTCTCACTGAAGGTACTGCAGGAAATCTCTATACCACACGCCTGTTTTCAACCTAAGCTAAAAAACATCTAACCTCTGTGTCTTAGATCAGAGCCAGCACTCAGCGATCCAAAACAAGAGCTTAAACATGTCTGTGGCTGAAAATACAGAGGTAAGCCTTTATAAAATTAGATCATTATTCTGTCTTCGATCCATGTTTAGCTTAATCAACAGCATTTGTGGCATAATGTTGATTTTACTTGACTAAAATGTTGACTACTTGGACAATATTGATACTGAACTAATAATGTAGCTTATTTATTGTTATCATCCGTGGTAGAGCAAATCTTCATAATAAGTACAATTTCTGTGTTCACTTGATGATTGTTTTCATGATAAATGTAGAAGTAATGTAGTGAGTAAGGGGCATGCATAGTTTAACTAACATAATATGATAAACTTGTTTCTTTTATTGTCACAACAGAACAGAGGAACATAAAGTCATTTTAACAAAAACAACAACAACCAGTTTTAAAAGACTTGGTAGGCTTCATAAATATAACTTTGAATAGGACTGGAGACAAAGTTCTGATAAATAACAACAACAGCACAATCTAAACTGCTAACAGTATATGAGGAAGTGTACTGAATCAGTCAATCCTCGATAGCTTCAGTCCAGCAGAGGCAGGTTGTAGTACAAGAAGCAGTTTCTTCGCATTCTCTCCTTTCAAAGAGCTTTGAATATCCTCATAAATATTCCCTATGGTGCTTAGTCAAATTGCCTAATATCGGCCTGCCGATATATCGGTCGGGCTCTAATTTGGAAGATGTCTGCTGCGTTATTAATTTGGCCAATATTTCAAGTTTCAAATATGCAGTAATAGTTATTTTGATATTTCTGCAGTATGTGCTATATTATATAACTTTTAAATGTGTACAATTTATAGATATAAATGTAGTGAGTGTTAGCACAAGTATTAACAGCTGCTGATTCGGTGGTCTGTGGCATTGCTGCAAAAGGTACTGTTGAGTTTTAAGCATCTAAGTAAAATGTATTAAACTACTTTTACATATTATAATGTATTAGGATGTCATGACCATATATAGCAAATAGTTTTAAGTAGGAAGCTTACAGTATGATATGCATGTACAAAAAGAATCCATGATGTAATACATTATGACTACTTGTTGTTGAAATGAATGGTGTTAATCATCTAACAAGGTCACATGTGCAGGTCTGGGTAAATGAACAACCAGTTGGTGCAGGAGAAATGATTAGGAATAGAGACCTGAATGACTTTGATAAGGGCCTAATTGTTATGTCCACACATGTGTCAGAGCTTCTAGTCTAGTGATCCTAGTCAGCATTTCTGAGAATCTATCAATACCCCTCCAAGGAGTGACAAACCACAAAAATGAGTGACTATTCTGTCTGGACCAAACCAATAGTAAGTCTATGTGGTGACAACGATGGCTAATGGATCACAGGCCTGTGCAGGTGCAGACTGGTCAGAGTGCCAATAATTGACCCCTGTTTACAGCCAAAAGCCCCTACAACATTGGTCTCAAACTCAGCTCCTGGAGAATTTAGCTCTGACCCAAATCAAACACACCTGATCCAGCTAATCAAGGTCTTTAGGATCACTTCCAAACAGCTGTGTTTTGAAGCTGGTTGGAGCTAAACTCTGCAGAGCTGTGACCCTCCAGGAATTGAGTTTGAAACCACTGCCCTAGAATGAGTACACGAGCCACATAGTGGAAGAGGAAGAAGGTCATCTGGTCTGATGAGTTTGGAATGGTGCCTGGATACACTGCGGGAAGTTGATCGGCTGGTCGAGGGAAGCCCCATCAATCTGACACGCTAAACTTCATTACAGAGCAGGTAAACCCTTCCTGGGAAAGGCAGTGGCCTCTCTCAGCAGGATCGTCACTGCACACTGTTTAGGAATGATTTGAGAAACATAATGAAGAGTTCAAGATCTTCAGATGTTAATGCATCTGTGGGATGTTATTAACTGAGTCACTGCAGCGAGAGAACAACAGTGTCGAGAGGGAAAGCAATCAAAGAAGACAAAGATTTCCTGCTACAGGATACAGTCATCAAAAAGGAAATGAAGATGTGTGGGTAGAAACCACTTCTGGTGCTAAAATGGATCAACAAAGACACACCTACACATGTACTGGAAACCTATAGAGGGACTTGTGAATTGTTTAGTAGTGGTCATGATTTAATATTTGGTCATGATCTGTTGCTAGCTAACTATGTTTTTGTATGTATTCTATGTTATGTTATATTGGACTGTTTTTGCTTGAACCACTGCTTAGAGACTTGTGTCTTTTGTTTTGGTTAGATCCAGCAGTATGAGATGAAGGGGGACAAGAGAGGAGTGTGTCTCATCATTAACAACTGTGACTTCAATAACTGTGGACTACGGAAAAGAGAAGGAACAGACATTGACAAAAGTACACGCTTACAAACCATTCACCGAGCACATACACATGCCAGTAGACTGAAAACCATCGTAACTTTTAAATGCATAAATGTTTTGCCAATCATTATTACTTATTTGGGTCTTCCGCCACCCGGGCCTATAGAGTATGGGAATGTACGTCACGCGCTGGATTCCTCCATGTTTTAGGACACGCTGAGGATCACGCAGCATAAACACATGCAAATCACCACTAAAATACAGACTAATGTGTAAATATCTTTAAATAATAATTAAAAAAATCAGTGTTCTATTTGTCCAAGAGGCTACAAATGGTCATCATTCAGTACAGTGGCTAACTGCTGAAACCCTGGTTAGAGAAGCAAAACCATGGCTATTTTTTAAAGGGTAGAATATAAAGCTAGATTTCAGTTATCATTGTCATGTATAATCATATTGCCCAGTAAAACCACTCCGTGTAAATAATTAAGCCATTATAAAGCTAACAGAACTTACTAGAAGTTGAAGATTCCTTTTGATTAGAGATGCTGAGCAAGAACGCAAGATCAGATGAATGAAACTTACTCCGTACAAACGTGGCTGGGTATCAGTAAGCTGCCGCAGATAATATTTCCATATGATTTTCTTTTGTTTGTAGTTTGGGGGCTTGCTTACAGTTTAATGCAAATCATCGTATTAGAGATCGTATTTGAGATGTTTACAGAGTTTCAGTTTAACTTTCATCCAAACTGCATACTATTATTTTATATTTATATGTTTCAACTTAAGATCGCTTTGGAATTATTAACCCTTACTGTATACTATAATCACTATATTTTCCAGTCTCTGCGGTAGCACCCATGTCCTAAATTCACAGAATGCATTGCCGATGTGACGACACATTCCCATTCTCTTTACAGTATATCCAGCACGGTCGCCGTGATTTTGCCAAGTAAGATATGATCCAAGATCAACAAAATAGGTTTACTGCCCAAAAATATAGACTTATCCCAATTCCTACCCAAACTATGCCTGAAATCATTGGGACATGAAAGCTGATTAATAAGGGTGTAGAACAGGGCTGTCCAATCTCTTTCCTGGACAGCTGATTACTGCAGAGTTTAACTCCAACCCCAATCAAACACACCTGAAAGCTAATCAAGCTCTTACTAAGCATGTTAGAAACTCTCATGCTGGTGACTTGAGGCAAGTTGGAGCTAAACTCTGTCGAACACCGGCCCTATAGGACTGAGTTAGAAGCACCTAACCCTGATCGTAAGCCTAAACAGATGTTACCTGAGAAATTATCCCTCAAATCTAATTGGTTGATTTGAATATTGTTGATCCAGGAACATCTTGCACATGGTGAAATCATGCTCACCATAAAATAAAGTATATTTCTCTGTCTTTTTAGGGTTCAATTTGAGCAGATGATTTTACCATCGCTGTCATTGTCAGCGCACACATCTAATGATGTTACATAATACTTGTGACCATTTTTGTCCCCACAGGATGTCTGGAGATTGTGTTCCAGTGGCTGGGCTTTGAGGTCCTGATCAAAGAGAACTGTGATAGCCATCAGATCCTGGAGGAACTGAGGAACCTGGCCGCTCGTGACCACACGTCAGCCGATTGCGTGGTGTGCTGCGTGCTAAGCCATGGAAAATTAAAAGGCATTGTTGGGGTCGATGGACTGCTTGTCACCTATAGGGAGCTGATAGAGACCCTGAGTCCAACTCATTGTTCCTCTCTTTTCAAAAAACCCAAACTGTTCTTCATTCAGGCCTGCAGGGGAACCGAAGATCACCCAGCAGCCTTTCCTCAAATTTTCCCAGATCACGGAGACACGCCAGTCAGCGATGCAGCTGTACCCAGTGACTCTATACCTGAGATGGCAGACTACCTGTTAGCCATGTCCACGGTACCGCACTACGTCTCATACAGGGAAAAAGACAACGGAACCTGGTTTATACAGTCCCTCTGCCGCAACCTGGAACTGCTGGTGCCAAAGTGAGCAAGTCTTTCAGGCAGTCCTCAATGGGGGGTTGAAAAGTAGGAACAGAATAGGTCTTACATTTTTACTAGGGCTGCCCCTAATAGTCGACTAACCTTTAGTCAACAAGAAGAGGCTTATTGATCAAAATTTTATTAGTCACTTAGCTGCAGGGGGAAAAAAAAGGTCAGGATGTCATGTAGACCATGAAGGACAGATTATTATTAGCTGGTAACTGCAGTACATCGGTCAGGAAATGCAAGGGTTTGTTTCATTCATCGACTTCAAATGTAGCTTGTCATCTCAAACATGTGGTAGCATCATTAAATCATCGTTAAATGGCCTCTCACTCTAATGATAACCTAGAAAAAAGTCCTTTTTGGTCATAAAGATAAGAGTAATGCATCTTTGGGATCTTTAAAGGTCTACTTTTTTATTTGTGTGTCCTCACAGTAACAACAAAACCTTGTGCTTTTGTAAAATAATGACAGCAAAGGGTGCACTTTCTCTCTCTGTGAACTTGAAAACAAAAAAAAATCCATTAAATCAACCAAACTGCCATACTATGAAAAACATATCTAGAGCAGGGCTCTCAAGTTTTAGCAAAAGTTTGGAGTGAGATTTTATCTGCTATGTCTGCTAGTTTTTAACTACTTTAGTATTTACATTAGTATTTGACAATATTTCCCAGCAGAAGCTCACACTATCTTCTAAAATATTAATACACACAAAAAAATAATGAAGGGATTACCTACCGCTCTTTTAAATTCCGCTTTGTGAGTGCGTGCGCGCACCCATGTTGCCTAGTAATGAACGTGCTGGCACTTGGGGGGTCAGGTAATTTACCCAGAAACCACAAATTCTCATTTCTGATATGGCTGGTAGTTATGAACTCGGCAGAGAGCTTAACATTGTATGCTTGGCCTCGTGTATTAATTGTATGTGCTAGTTATTGTTAACTCTTACTTTTCAGTTTGAGAAATACAAGGTGTGGCGTGAGAGCGTGTGAACTGGCTGAAATGCATGTGTGACACGTGAGAGCCCTGATCATGAGAATGAATGAATGACCCATTTATATAGCGATTTATAGTGTATTGCCATACGCTTTACAATCATGTCTCTCCTCAACCACCACCAGTGTGCAGCAGCCACAGGACAATGGCGCCAGTGCGCTCACCACACACCAGCTACAGGTGGAGAGGAGAGAGAGATACAGCCAAACAGTGGATGGGGATTATTGGGAGGCCATGATAGACGAGGGCCAGTGGGAATTTGGCCATGACACTGGGGTTACAGCCCTACTCTTTACAATGAGTGTCATGGGATTTTTAATGACCACAGAGAGTCAGGACCTCGGTTTAACATCTCATCCGAAAGATGGTACTCTACTGACAGTATAGTGTCCCTGTCACTATACTGGGGCATTAGGACCCACACAGACCACAAGGTGAGCACCCCCTGCTGGCCTCTTTAACGCCTCTACCTACAGCAACCTAGTTTTCCCAGGTGGTCTCCCATCCAGGTACTGACCAGGCTCAGCCCTGCTTAGCTTCAGTGGGCAACCAGGCTTGGACTGCAGGGTGATATGCAGAAAGAGAGAAAGTAAATATTCTCAGATTATGTATTCATATAAAGCTGCTCATCCACTGTGAGCTTTCCTCGTTACTTCTACTGGCAAGCTTTACTTGTGCATTTGAGTGCTGATGTGCTACAGGCAGTTAAAGGCTCATTATTTTGAATTATATGGTTTATTAATATAAAAGTGTGCTTAGTTCATTAAAACGAACCATTATTAGTGAATCACAAAAAGTCTTTAGTCGAAGGGCAGCCCTTGTTTTTCCACAGAGTCCCCATATTACACACTGTGTGGAGTATCGCAGTGCACTCAACTAGTCCTAGTTAGAGACATGAACTAAAAGTATTATCATCCACATTTATGAACACATTATTTCTTTCTAGACTTATTGGTTGAGTTTGGCGCACTAGCAAACTTAAATATGATCAAATTTTGGGTTTGAGTTTCCCGCTGTCTGTAATGTGTCCTGATTTGACCTTGGCTGGATCTCTGATCACGTGTCTCTCTGTCTTGTGTGCATGCAGGGGTGTCGATCTACTCTCCATCCTGACGCAGGTGAACAGCGATGTGAGCAAAAAGACAGACAAAAAAAGCGGTTTGAAGAAGCAGATGCCACAGCCAGAGTTCACCCTCACCAAGAGAGTAGTTTTCCCTCCACCCAAAACTCCCCTTCAGTAACGTCCTAATACAGTCCACACGTCAGACGTTCATCAGTGCTGTTTACATGATTACACGCACAATACCATGCAATTTACCTGAAACTTGAATTGTTTTTTACGTTTTCCTCAGGTTGGACATTCGCACGTATTGCACATATGGGGACTGCACATAAAAATGAAGAATAAATGTCTTATCTTTGTTGATTTTCTAAAGTCTTATACGGTACAGTCCTGGACGATTATGAAGTATAAATAGATGTTAAATTGTCAAATTCTCCCATTTATGTTTCTGCTGGGGAAAAGACTATGATTGCACTTGTGTGTGTCTGTCCGAGAAGCACGATGCTCTTGTGTTTGATGATAAAGCACTTTTGTTTGTTGCTCTGCGTAGTTTCCACACAAGAGAGGACTGTTGCAAGCAGCAGGTTATTGATCAGATGATGACATTTCAATGTTCAAGGAAAACCTACTACTGCTGTTAAAAGTGCACTCTAAATTAATAAATAATGGTATGCTGACCTAGGAACACATCAAATTCATGAGATGGTTTAATCGAGTGACCAAAGTTGGGTAGGAACTGATTACTGATTTAATCAGGATTAAAAACTTACAAATTGCTTGTAATTTGATCAACTTTCATCATAATTACACTATGTTTGTACTTTTTTATTCATTAAATATTATTCAGGTAATAGCGATAAATTATTCACAATTTACCGATTCTTCCTAATTCCTTGTTTCATCTTTTAAAATGTATTTTCTGATATAGCCTGCCATTTATACATGCTCCAGTTGTGTTGACAGTCATAGTATTTGACATCTCAGGGTTAAGAAGTGTTCAACATTGGATCTGTAACAATTCATGCATCCGTGGCTCTCTCTGATCACCACCAGAGGGCACCCTCACCTCATAAACCCCGTATCGAAGACTGATTACCTGCACAGGTGTTCACTGTTATCTCCATTACTTGAGCTGTGCTCTCATTCTCACTCTCTGTGAAGCCTTGTGTTGTCCTGACCAACAGTTCCGAGCATTTCGATTATCCTGTAGTTGTTCCCTTGTTTGATCTTGGCCGTGTTTTGACCCTTTGACTCTGACCTCACAGCATCATACTGATAAACTCTAATGACTGATGTTGTACATCTTAAGATCCGTCAGTTTGCTTCTTTCAGTTGAGACACCTCAGATGTAGGTTTTTGTCTAGGACTAGGTTTAAGCCTCGTCTGTGAGATCCGATTGGGTTGCAACCATCGACTGTACAACCAATCCCTGAGGCTTACGAGTGATGGCGCCAGAGATGTGTTATTGAAGGAGGAGATGGCACGCTCGGTGCCGATCCGGGTAACTACAGGACTGGCTGTCAAAAGCATTGTTCAAAACGGTCAGGACAGCAGGGAAGTGAACAGATTGCTCACAATGTCTATGTATTTCACAAGGAACCATATCTTTACTTTTAGTCTTTAAAACAACTGAAGAAACAACGCCTTAAATCTCTATAATTTAACAGAAAATCTTAAACCCCTAGTTGTGTTTTCCCTCTCTCCTTTTCTTCATCTCCTCATGTTATGATGCAATTCGTATTAATTATACTTTTTAAAAAGGTCAATAAAGTTAAATAATAATAATAATAATAATAATAATAAATAGTGGCGAGGTGAGTGGGTTGTGCCGTAAAGTGAACCTCACCTGTCGCAATATCATCCCTGATTCTACTTATAGGCTGTATCTGAAATCGCCCCTACTTGAGGGGACAGACATCTTAAGTGGTGTCCGAAACCACAGTGGACGTTCGAGTGCACTGATTCAATCCCACAATGCACCGCAAAAACGAGTGTTAACAGGCTAGAGAATCCCCATAATGCAGTGCGAGTGTCGCGCGCCGAATGAGTTCTCGCGTTTTGCCAGAAGATGGCGCCCGCTGCTATATCATCCACCCATCCCGATTTCCTCGATCGCAAATTAACTGAACATTTGGTTTAACTACAGTTTATACATAAGTTCCGGGACAGAATTCAAGTTAAATCATTGAGTCGTATTAACGGAGCTAAGTTACATGTCTCAATTGATTATGAAGCAAACGCGGCAGTGTCTCCTTCACTGATCCTCCTCGCAACGCTACACATTACAGAGGGCTCCCCCGCAGTAGAGGCTCTGGCGCAGTGGGCGGGGTTTAGCCTCAACATTCTGGAACCCTATTGGCCAGCGTGCTTCCATCCACGCAGAGGCGGCATACTCTAGCAATAATGGCCGATTCCCAGTAAGAGGCTCTTTATGTTTTGACATACAAGCTCTTCCTCTTAAATGTAACACAGGCATTTCATTTTTGTCGTATCTGAAGACGCACGTGTCTGTTTGATGCAATATGCGCCGCGGTTGAGGTGGATGGCAGATTGTTTACAGAGAGGAAGGATGCATTGGTTATAATGGAGTGTCTCTTATAGGTTTTGAGCTGTATTTGGAGTTTTGTAGCTTTGTGCTTTCATCTAGCATGTGTGTATCGTGTTATTCTGAGCAGGCTTAACGTGTAGTTCTCGTCTCAGAGTCTCCGTGGCTCACCAGCGCTGTCAGGATAAAACACCCATCCAGATCCTGCACGAGTACGGCATCAGGACCGGCAGCGCGCCCGTGTACGAGCTCCTGCAGGCGGATGGAGAGACGCACCAGCCCTCCTTCATGTTCAGCGTCGCTATAGGAGACATCATATGCCAGGGTCTGATTTAGAAATAACACCTACAAGGAATATAATCACTGTATAAGGCGCACTAATACTCTAATAGATGATATTTTGTTTTTGAAGGACGAGGGTCCACTAAAAAGGCTGCTAAACACGAAGCTGCAGAAGTTGCTTTGAAATTACTGAAACGAGACAAGCATCTAAAGTAAAATCCCCACTGTAGATGTGATCTGAATTACTATAGATCATTTACTATATTAATTGATGTGTTGTGTGTCTTTGGCAGTGATCAGAGAGATGGTCTTTCTCCTGAATCTGGTGACGCGTCCAATCCTGTCGGGGTACTGCAGGTATCTGACCCCTTCATTCAGTTTCTTTTACACCAATAGTGCTAAAAAGCTTATTTTCCCAGGCTGGACCAGCCAGTGCACATGCACACTACCAGTCAAATGCTTTTGAACAGTAAGATGATTTCTCAAGGATCATGTGATTCTAAAAAATATGACGGTAATTAGTTTATTAAAATAGATATTAAAAAACACATTTACATAAAAGAAAGAATTCGGACACTGTTTCGATAAAGCCCGGCCCTTTATTGGCAGCTGCAGTATTGAGGAGGCGGGACTATTCTGCCGTGCTGCCTGTAACTCTTATTGCTGGTTTTGTGGTCCGGGGGTGCATGTAAGTGCACTATGTATTTGAAAACGGCCTTCGCAACCACCGAACGTGACGTGGGTCTGTGTGTGTGTTGTGTCAGGAGCTGGCGATGCAGAGGGTGTGGTGTCTGCCGGAGTATGTGGTGTGTCTGGAGTCAGGGCCCGATCACATGAAGGAGTTCACCGTTACCTGCCGTCTGGAAGGACTGGAGGAGTCAGGTGCTGTCTCTCTCACACGTGACCTCCCGCTGGTCTCTGAGCGCTCAGCTGCTGATGCTCTGTGTGGTGTTTTTGCCCAGCAGGCTCTGGCAGCTCCAAAAAACTGGCCAGACGCGCGGCGGCCGCACGCATGCTGGGGAAACTGCAGAGTCTGTCCGGATCTCCTGAGATCACGTGGGTTAGTGTGGATTCTTTCACTAAATACTGCGGATCGATCCATAAAAACGCATGAGATGTTTATCGCCCGTGATGCGCTAGACATTGATAGAAACCTCTAGACACTTTTTATTAAAACACATAATGATATCAAATAAATAAGAACGGTATTAGGGGATAGTATTTTCCATGAATTGTGCTTGTAATCATAAATATGATTTCCAAATGAACGAGGAAACGACTAAAGACAATATTTGAGGTATATGTTTTTTATTTATCTGGTGATTGGTTTCGTAACGCTGTAAGACATTTGCAATCTGGAATTGAATGAGTCCCCATCAGATCGTGAGGTGCTTCCACGGGCAGGATCTAAACGCATCAGATGGGCTTATATCTTGAGCCCTTGTCCCCAGAGCCCACCGTCTCGCGTGCATGTGGAGAGCTTACGACAGTCCACGGGGGAGAAGATAAGCCTCTTGAGGAGGACGCCGCTCAGCATCCCGAACACAGACTACATTCCGATGCTGCTGGAGATCTCACTGGAGCTGGGCTTTCAGGTCACGTACATAGACATCGGTTAGTGCTTTCTCACTTTGTGTCGCACGGCCTGCGTATGTTTGATCCCTGGAGCACATCACCAGTCACTTCTGTATGTTTATAGTAATAGCCAACCGTATATTGTGTATGGTGAAATTACACATCTTTCTGTCAAGCCAAAAATCACTAGGGTGTTAAAGGGTTAGTCCACCCCAAAATGAACATTGCTCATCCTCAAACCCTGAACACAAATGAAGATGTTTCTGATGATATCAGAGAGCTATCTGTCCCTCCCTGACATTTTGGTGTGTGTTGTGCAGATGAGCTGACGGTGAACGGTCAGTACCAGTGTTTGGTGGAGCTGTCTACTCGGCCAGTGACGGTGTGCCACGGTACAGGGATGACCAGCAGTAACGCCCACAACACCGCAGCACACAACGCCCTGCAGTACATCAAGATGGTCGCTAGTAAACACTAACAGCAGGTCTGGGATCAGCGTGCTCATGAATTCTGACCGGCACGACAACCAATGGACACCTTCTGCTGTAAGAGACCTGACTCTATGCAGAAAATAAATCCTTGTCTGGGTTACCACGCTGAGTTCATTCTTGGATGTTGTAATTCTTTCATGCTGTAATGCTTTATACACTTCAGATTGTGAAGAAGAAGCAGTAACAAACTCTAATTCAGCTGTAAAGCAGCTCTAACCGTCCAGTCGTTATACAGATCAAGTCAGTTCAGTAACTGTAAGCTTACGGCGTGCACACACACACACACACACACCGTGTATATATGTATATATATTTAGTGCTCTTCACATGGACACACAAGTGTGTACAAGCAAACAAGAGTGTACACTAAACAAGCAAAAGATGTGATCGATAGCCTACCTTTACTGAGAGTTAGGCTGCTGTACTGTACTGTAGCTGAAAAAAGTTTTGAGAGAAGCATTTGATTTAACAAAATATGCTTCGTGTTTTGTGGTTTTGTGTGTGTAGTTCCGTCACAGGGTTTTCGGGGGGAACCAGTAAACCAACCCTTGCACGTCATAGATGAACTCAAAATCTGATAGGATGCTTGTGATTAATTGAATTGGAAATGTCTCCTTTAATAAGGTTTGAAAACATGGCATGCATTTCATACTTTCATACCATCTTCTTTTATTTTCTGTTGATACAACCTGTTTTCTGTGAGTTTCATTTTCTGTGAAAGTGTACTTGGGATATGAATAGTACAAAAAAAATTACCTCAGTATGACTAAAAAATGTGATGTCATTAACAGGAAGTGACATCATATAACTCTTCTGAAAAACATTGTGAGCAGACGGAGAAAACTTGCTGCTTTCTTTATTATTAACTTATTAATATTGTGATTGTCAAGCTTAAAGACTCAACCCCGTCACATCAAAATAAAGATGGAGAGCTATGATCTTTCGTTATTTTAGCAATATACGTTTTTTAACATCATGCATGCCATGTGCTCTTCTGTCATTTACTAGATTAAGGGCAGGGGCTGTTTTGGGCAAAAAATCACAACCCCATCACACTCAACCCTGTTTCTTATTATATCATAGCAGGGGTGTGCTCTTAACCCTTTTGTTCTGAAGTTATCCAGTAATTTCAGTGATTAAGATATTCTACATGCATATGTTGAATGTAGTCATGTCCATCTTGTGTGTGTGTCCATGTGTTTTCTCAGATTTTCTCTTCTCAGAGTCAATTCTACAGATAATGACGACATTGTCTGATCTTTTTTGCAAATAAAAACAAAATTGTGCATCAGTGTTACATGCGCATATGTACAAGTATTTACAGCCTTTGCTCAATGCTACTTTTAGGCACCTTCGGCACCAATTGCAACCTCAAGTATTTTTGAGTAGGTAGGTTTTTGGGCAGGTTTTCTCATTCTTCTTTGTCGGCCCTCTCTAGCTCCATCAGGTTGGATGGGGAGTGTGTTTTCAGATCTCTCCAGAGATGCTCATGTCTGGGCTCTGATTGGACCTCTCAAGGACGTTCACAGAGTAATGCGGTATCCTGGCTCTGTGTTTAGGGTTATTGTTCTGTTGGAAGATGAACCGCCTGCTCAGTCTGAGTTTCTGAATCATTATTGATGCAAACTTCTTTTGGTGAAAATTTTTTGGGATCAAAATAGATCACGTACGAGATTAGTGAAGATCCAGTGAGGAAGTGGTTTTGGTGGAGGGGGGGTTTACAGTACCATAGACCATTTTCATATTGCTGTGTTTCTCATCAAAAAAAACAACTTTTCATGCATTATCATTTCAGTGTACTTGCTATGCTACTTCAGTACAGCGCTAAAATTTGTTATAACAATTTTTTTTATGATAGATTCAAAATAAAGAGCTGAAAGGAGTGGAAATAGCTACTGAGTGATCCTCTGCTGTCACTGTAGTTTTCATCCCTAGTCCCAAGTCTTTGTTCTCCACAAGGTTTTTGTCTTTTTTCCCTATATTTGAGGACTAAAGCAGTCATAAGTAGCACGGGTATATTTGTAGTAATAGCCATCAATGCATCCTATAGGCCAAAATTACAGATTTTTTCATTTATGCCAACAACTATTGGGATATTAAGTAAAGATTATCTTCCATCAAGACATTTTCTTTCTTTCCTACTGTAAATATAGAAATATTTATTTTTATCAGTCATGTACTTTATTATGAACTTCATTAGGACAGTTTTTAGGGCAATTTTCTCAATATCCTGAGAAAATTCCTTCAGATTCCAGATATTCCAATAATTTTAGCTAAATATTGTTCTATCCAAACAATCCATACATCAAAGCAAAGATTATTTATGAATCTTTTAGATGATGCATAAATCTCAAGAAATAGACTGGTTTTATGGTCCATGGTCACATATAGGTTAGCCATCATCGTAATTTGTATTCATTGGTAAACAATTCCATTTCATACTTGTGTTTGCTCACATCAGTTATGGAAAACAAATTCATTTTAACCTATATATTCTATATATTAAAAGTCAACCAAAGAGACAAACACTCTTAACTTAGCATTGAACTACATATGTTGAAGGTGAGTTGGAACTTAATTTGGCTTCAACATGGCATGAATGACTCTTACCTGAATGATAATAACTGCTTTTGTGGCACACCAATCTGCTCTTATCACCTCTACAAGTGAAAAAGTGAAGTGAAGCTGAAGTGAAACTATCCTGAAATAGACATAGTGCAACCTCAGTTTTGGTTGAACAGTAACCAGAGCTGAAGCCCCTGGAAATGAGTTAAAAGCCCATATCAAACAGCCAATATTGTGTCTAAAATGTATGTTACTTTATATTAAGATTTCATATTTGATTCACATGGCTGCAGGAAGTGATGAGACCAAAATTATTTTGTTTTATCCATTATATTAAATAACTTTTTGACAGATATATCTTTTTATTGATTTAACCAATAAATAGTTTGCAATATTGAGGTGTTCTCTCGCAAAAGCAAAAAAAAGTCAGTTATTTACATTACAATCTGAAAACTAGAACTATTTTATTACAAAAACCCATCCATCTTCTTCCAATGACATGTGATAACCACCTAGAGGCATATAGATTAGTTCTATTTCATTTCAGTCAACACGCCACAGTATGGGTCAGCCTTGTTAGGGATGAGCTGTCGGGAGATGGGATATCAGATTAACCACACCCCGCTTGCAATCAAGGTCTATAAGTACAGGTGCAAAGCAGCCAGCCGTTTCTCTTTTTTGCCTCCTACTTAGCGGTGAAAGCTGGTTGATGGTAAGTTTCTTTTGTTGTAAAAACTTTCTAAAAGGAGTCTCTTTAACCACAAGGGTTTAAACTGTTTTTGTAAAGTCAAGTCAAGTCACTTTTATTTATATAGCACTTTAACAATACAGATTGTAGCAAAGCACTGAACATTATCAAATAGAACAGAGTAATGGTAATGTATAATGACGAGAGTAAACTGTTTATTTATCAAATGCAGAGACAGTCTCTGTAATCAAAATGACGATAATCACTAGAAATCAGGTGTCCCCAACTAAG
>JAUYWG010000042.1:2477026-2488741 GCA_034779775.1 Enteromius afrohamiltoni
TCTTTCATCAGGTTTCCCAGTGGGTGCATCACTGAGTGGGGAGAACCTGTTTGATGTTCTGATCAGAACGGAAGAGCGTTTTTTTGACCCGCGACTATGCTGTCTCACAATCACCCACTTGCCCTGATGCTGCGCGGGCGCTGCCGGAACCAAACAATGTACATGAGCTGAACTATCCGCATCCAAAGCCGTATCTATTTTCGTATCAAGTTTGATAAACTTGTAAAAAACGAAGCATCGGAGCGAACAAGAAGATGCGAAAAACACGCTAACCGGCAGATGAATGCTAACCAGCTGCACTCGCGATTGTTAGAATGAACGCAAACAATCAACAAACAGATAGGCTTGATATATACTATAGGAAATATCAAGGCAGTTAGGTTGTATATTTATCACTATAAACAGCAGCTAGTAATAGACAGAAAAAAAGCTATGGAGCTACAAACACACACAACAAACTCTCAGCAGGCAGGAGCAATCGAGCAGGATCAGATCAGACCAGTGTAAACAAATGCATGGAGGAATTAAAAAAGTGTTGAGATATATGAAGAATATGTCCTCAGTTGTTATTTTTATTTGTGTCACAAGAGGGCGCAAGAACACACAGAGTGAGTGTGTGTAGATATGCATTGAGCATTTTCCGTTTTGTGTGTGCGAGCCCAACTGTTCCAGCCAATAGTCACGTTTTCTTTCTGTTCTTCAAATAAAATGCCAAAAATGGCTAAAGAAAATCTTCTCCTTCTTTTCTTCTAAATGTACCGTGAGTAGCACAACTCTGCGGTCAACCTCAACAAAGGGCCTCTTTGCCCGTGAGGGTGAATGCTGCTGTGTATGGCTGTGTGCTTCATGTTTAAAGCATAAGGTAAGTATATGTTTTTAGAATTGTATTGTGCAATTTCATAGTCATATTACAGTGTGGGTTCTTGCAGCAATTCTCACAAATAGGCCTCTTCGTCTCTGGAGACAAAAGCTATCTAACTGAATCAAATTTGCTTGTTATCAGTATCAGTTTGTACATGCTCCTGCAAAGTTTTCTGCAAAGAAGGCGTAATGTAAGTAAATAAACGGCAGATGGAAATGACGCAGATCAAATCGTATTATGTTTCACACATGCGCAATACAGGAACGTAAGCGTTGTCGGTCATTTCAGCATCGATGATCAACTCTTCAGAAAGGATTGAAAACAATAGTGTGGATGCGGAACGTTTTTAGATGAAAACGCAGTGTTCAAATTTATCCGGATTAGTGTAGACGTAGCCTAAGTCAGAAATGGAGTCTAGTGTTTGAGAGACTACTTCCCTGGACCCTTCAGACAAAGCAGTGATCTCAAGAGCAGCTGGGTGTGCAAAAACTGCCTTTTCAGACTACCTCAACATCAACCTCAGTGTTTGATAGAGGTCCTCAGCATCGAAAATCCCCCTAGGCCCCTAGTTCCACGGCACTGCCTAGGACACAGCTAGGTAACCTGGCAGGGGCAGCAACTTATGGGCTTGCTACAGCTCCGGAAGGGACACCACACACCCTAGTAAGCAGGGTAGGATAGTGGACAGTCAAACCTAAAGCCTATCATGCCTCGGCCTTGTCTGCAAGACTGGGTTGTGGATATGCTAATCTGAGGGACAAATGCGCATGCTCAAGCCCTGCGGCAGTCCATGGCCAATATGGTTCAAGCACACCATCACGTATGGCTATCTCAAGCTAACTTGTTAGATCAAGATTGCATGGCAGTCACGGCAGCCCCATTAGTGCCTGGGGAAGTCTGTGGATCCCCTACCGAAGCTGCTTTGGAGCTGTCTCCTAGGACAAGAGAACTGACTCAATCAGTGGTTAGAGCTCCAGTTAATTGTGGGCTACGCACGTCAACTGAGAACTGGGCAGAATCGCCAAGCCTTTGCAGCTCACCGCCGGTCTGCTGCACCAAGTCAAGAAGTCCGGCAGTTCTTTGGTAGAGCACGGCAGGCAGAGCCTTCCAGCACATGTGCAGCAGGCGGAAGAAACCGTCACTGACGGTTATCATCCTCTGGTCCTACATTTTACCAGTCAACATCTCTTCCACTGGTGGCAATGCACTCAATACCCATGGGTGCTGAGCACCTTGGAGTTTGGATACAGGCTCCAATTCAAATTCAAGCCACCCCAATTTCAAGGTATTGTTCTGACTGTTTTGAAAAAGGGGATGTACTGTAGGTCTCTGGAAGACGAAGTGTCAGATCTTTTAGGAAAAGGAGCAATAACACGCCTGCCCTCGGGATCATAGGGCAAGGGTTTTATTCAACCTATCTCCTGATTCTAAAGATGGGAGCCTTTGGCCCATCCTAAATCTCAAGAAGTTCAATCATCATTTGAAGTGGCTGCTCTTCCGTATGCTCTGTCACAAATTCACAAAGACCACAAGAAGTACCTCAGGTTTTACTTCCAGGGCAACGCTTACGAGTACAATGTTCTCCCCTTCAATCTGTGTTTAGCCCCCCCCACACCATTACCAAATGTAGGACCAGGTTACAATGATGTTGGGACAGAGACTGCTTGGCCTAATGGGGGCAGCTAGTCAGGTGGTACCATTAGGTTTGCTTCACATGCGCCCATTGCAGCGAAGGCTGGCAAAGTACAAAGCAAGTCCATACAAGAATGGACAGCAAATGACCAAGATTGTCTTCCAGCAGTCAAATGATGGCTCTCCAGGCCTGAAGCAGGGAGTCAAGTTGGGCCCACAATGTTCAAGGGGAAATGGGATGCCCTCTGGATAGGAGTGCACCTAAACCTCTTAGAGCTGGAGGCCGTATTTCAAGCCTTAATCCATTTTCTTCCTCAGTTTCAGAAGAAGCAAGTGATTATTCGTTCAGACAGCACAGCTGTCGTATCGTGCATAAATCAGCAAGGCGGAGTACGTTTAATATCCCTACACAGGAAGGCCCTGGATCTCCTGTTATGGGCACATGTACACTTGCTGGGAGAGGACAACGTAGCAGCAGACCTCTTGTCAAGGGGCAGTCCCAGGCTACGGAAGTAACAGTTGGATTTCAGCCTCTTGTCAGGCAATATCTAAAGGGGGCTGTGTCCATCTCAAGCCCGGCTAATTCCATCATGGGATCTTAATGTTGTCTTGAAGGCTCTAACAGAGCTGCCTTTTGAGCCATTACATAAGATTCAGTTGGAATTTCTCACATTGAAGACTGCATTTCTTTTTTCTATCTCATAAGTTAAGAGGATGAGTAAGGTTCATGCCTTGTCTGTACATCCTGCATGTTTGAGATTGGGAGAAGAAGGCTCATCTATATCATTTATTACAAACCCTGCATTTCTGCCAAAAGATCTGCTCCTTTCCTACTGTATGTTCATCCACCTCCTCAAAATTCAGCGGAGTCAGCCAGACTGCAGCTAATCTGTCCCGTTAGGGCACTGAGAAGATATTTTTCTTGTACGCAACAGATAAGGTGTACAGATCAATTGTTTATCTTTTATGGAGACTCTGTGCAAGGCCAGGCGGTGTCCAAACAGGCGTGCGGAATGGGTGTCTTGCAAACAGCAAAACAGACATGATCTGCCTTATATAGTCAATATCAAGGGGCTGAGATTACTCTGATATAACTATGTAAATGACAGGAAAGCTAAAAAATGTTCTGTCATGAACTGATTTCCTTGAGTTATTGCCACGCTTGGGTTCTCCCCTCCTGACCTTATCTGGTACACAGCTGACCCATATTGTGGTGTCTTGGCGTGGTCACTCGGGGAGCATTTGTCACTAGTCTGCAAAAAGAGAAAGGGCCGGCTGCTTCGCACCTGTACTTGTAGACCTTGATTGCAAGCGGGGAGTGGTTAATCTGATATACCATCTCCTGACAGCTCATGCCTAACGAGGCTGACCCATACTGTGCCATGTTGACTTCATTCACAGAACTAGGTTACCTATGTAACCCATCGATTTATATTATATTTTATATTTATTATATTTATATTAATGGATATATCTGTTTTTTAAAACAATGGCCACTATCCAGCAGCATGACCAAGCTAAGAAGAGCCAGGCTGTATTTTTATCTCTCACTGTGTTCTCCTGAAAGAAGAAAGTCATATACACCTAGGATGGCTTGGGGTTTGAATGCAATACAATTCTTCTTAAATACAGGTAGAAGACGTATCCTTGTGTCATGGCTGACACTATTCCTAATGGCGCTATAGTGCAGAATTGATTATTTTTGATTTCTTTGCATACATAGAAACAATGGCTTCATAACATTAAAATTAAACCACTGATGGCAGATGGATTTTTCTGACGATGTTTAGATATGACACTGAAGAATATTACAACTATACTTTAAAGGGTTAGTTCACCCAATTTTCAAAATGAAAATTCTGGCATTAATTACTCACTGTCATGTCGTTCCAAACCCATAAAACCTTCATTCATCTTCAGAACACAAATGAAGATATTTTTGATGAGATCAGAGAGCTATCTGACCCTTCATAGACAGCAACGGAACTGATCCAGATCCAGAAACACAAAATACATTGGTAAAACAGTCCATGTGACATCAGTGGCATAGTTTTACTACGCTACGAGAATACTTTTTTGAACAAAGAAAACAATAATAGAATTTACTGAACCATTCTTCTCCAGTGAAAGCACACACATCTGTGAATGTTTACACATAGTGCAAAGCGTATGCTTACAGTACGGTGTGTATGGTGTACAATGGCTACTCCCGTAACTCCGGGAGAGGAATGGTAGTTAAATTGTTATTTTGTTTTCTTTACGCCAAAAAAAAAAAATTACAACATTTCTGGATCTGGGATCATTTCAGGTGCATTGCTGTCTATGGAGGGTCAGATAGCTCTCCGATATCATCAGAAATATCTTCATTTGAGTTCAGAAGATGAACAAAGGTCTTACGGGTTTGGAATGAGATGAGTATTACGCTTGAACCACTGATGGCAGACGAAGCATACTGACAAAGCTTTTCATGTTTTTCTGCACCTTGACAGTGTAATTGTTTGGCAGTTAATTGGACAGTCACAAACCTCCTGGTTTTCATCCAAAATATCTTAAATTGTGTTCTGAAGACAAACCTTTTACTGCTTTTAAACGACACTGGGGTAACTGAATAATGACAAAATGTTCCTTTTGAGGTGGAGTAACACTTTAAAATAATAATAGTAAAAAAGGAACTGGCATTGTCCATAAACCCTAAAACTCTGTGTCAGTTTTGGACTACCAGCCCGGCCTCCTCAGCACATCTCTTTAATATGAGGTTCTGAATTCGAGTTGAATAATGAGACTAGTAATAAACAACAGACACAAGATGCAAATAATGACTTTGAACATAAATCTGTATTTCTTACTATGAATCTAAACGTGAAACAGCGGGTCTGGAGAGTGTCCTAATGACACATCAGGAGTTGTACAGCAGTAGAGCACTGGAGCAGCTGCGAACAGAGAGAGATGTCATCGTACAATTGCACTTCTTCAGCTGAACACATGAATTAAACTCCCACACACAGTGCAGGACGTCCCAGTGAGGACCTAACGAGGCAGAAATTAAACGGACATTTTAATAAGGCATCAGAGATCATTGGCAGGCTGTGACATGTTTTCATGCAATGGTGAGAAACTAACGGTGGATGCACTCACTACAGCGCCTTTCCCTATGAGGAACTCCACCGATTTCTTCTCATCTTAGGCTAGATAAATCTAAAATGATCCTTCCCTATAAGCTTCAGAAACATTCAGTCGGATCAGCTCTTGATGTGTAAATGAAGATGGTTTCGAGAAGCATCTCCACGTCAAACTTAACAGAAAAAAACAACAATCAACAAAAGTATGTGCAGTATAAGAACTCAATATGTAGTTTTGTAGATGCAGGCCTCCTTCTTTTGTTTGGGCTGCTGTTCATATCCAGCAGGCTGTGTTATGTGGTTGGGCTCTCTGTGGGCTCTTCTTGGAGGAAAGTGCGTCAGTGTGCAGAAGATGAGGTGCTGTGGATGGACTGTGCTAAGTAGAGTGTGTTGATATGGTTTCATATGCGTTAAGGCACAGTGAAGGACTCAAACAGTGACGTACAGGTCTACTAATGGCAGAGATCATCTCTGTCACTGTGACTACACTGCTTTTGGCTTTTTTTCGTTTTTTTTACATCTACTGACATTCTACTGTTTCTTTTCTAATCTACTCACATGAAATAAAAAATCTTTAAAACTACCTAAAAATTCAATTCAAAGAAAACAAAACATTCAGATCTGCGCAGATCAATCAAAGTCAATAAAGAATGATTTTACGAATGATTTTTGTGTTTGATGAATGAGGTCCAGATCAACTGTTAGAAACACGATCTCCATTCGCACTAGAACACTAGTGTGTTACATACTACATAAAACAGTAAGGCAAACAGCATGCGTTTTGCAAATGTATTCTGCTACATTGTTGTCACATGACTTGTCCCAGCATGTTTAATTCGAGAAGTCAAATCCAGCTTTTATCTAGGAAATAAAAATGATGTTTAAGTATATACTCGGAGTCTGCTATACAGCAGGATCAGTAATTGGTAGTATGCTATACTTCTGCCACATATTTTTGTAGTATGCACTAAATATCTGTACGATTCCTTTGAATTCACGAATGCATACTAAAATAATACTTTTACTACTTTATCCCCCAGTTTCAGAGACAAGGCTTAAGCTAGTCCCAGACTAAATTGCATGTTTGAGCTGTCTCAGATGAACATGTCTTGCTCTGACATATCTTAAAACATGTCAGTGTCATTGTTCTGTGTTAAGATGCACACCTGTAAGATTTTCTTATATGGCATTTTTGTAAAAACATCTTAATTTAACTGATGCCTAGTCCTTGCTTAAGCTAAGCCACGTTTGTGAAACCGGGCCTATGTGTCAGAAATAGTAAGAATAGTATGATAGGGTGCGTTTCAAATTTGCAATGTAGTATACAACCTGAGTACGACGAATGATGTATCCCACAATGCATCCTACTTGACTTCACTGTCCATTTCATTCACAGATTTAACTAGATTTTTGAATTAGTATTTACTCAGACTTCCACATTTTTTTTTTTATGCAAAATGTAACAGTTTCTGGACTTTGCTAAATTAAACACATGTGAAAAAAGTCATGTGAAAATGTATTACACAACATGATATGTTACAGCATACTGTGTAGTATGCAGTAGGAAAGCGTTCCATGCCACACACAGCATGGGTCTTTGCTGACACCTGTCTTCTGTATGTTGTAAGCAGAGGTGCAGGGCACTGAAGTATGTAGTATGCAGTAGCACTGAGAGGCCAGCAGAGGCCGCTCTTGTGTGAAAATACAGTGTACATGTCTGCTGGTTACTAGTGCGTTTTGAAAGGATAGTTCAGTCAAAAAACACAATTCTGTCATCATATAGTCATTCCAAACCCACAAGGCTTCAATTCATTTTTGAAACACATATGGAGATCTTTTTTTTCTTACATTGAAGGCAAAGTAATCAAAACTTAAAAGACCCCCCAAAATAAAGCGATCAAACATTTTAAACACATCAAATAGGGTAAACATGGAAGCTTGCTTTACAATGACTTACAACTTTTACAAGTTTTGGTTAACTGAATTGTTAACGGAAGGACAGAAACTGCTCTATGGGTTCCATCAAATCTTATGGGTTTGGAATGAGGTGAGGAGAAGAAAATAATGTTTTTCATTTTGGGTGAACTATCCCTTTAATTGCAGCGTGGGTCTAACTTCTGGCTCAACCAATGGCGTGAATTCTGGGTAAAAACTACCTGTAATAATCTGTTTCGCAGGGCACTGACTAGTTTTTTTGAAGGTGGCGAGTGCTTGTAGAACCTGTTTGGAAAAAAACTATTTCTTGAATTTGATTTGGTGCAATTAGAGGTGCACGGATGTCATAATTTCTGCTTTAAATGAAGAGAGCTAATGTACAGTTGCAGCTACAGAGATACAGGAGCCTGGGGCCTCTATTGTGGTCTTGCAGGCTGGCTCCAGGAACTCTCTTTTAGCCTTGATTCTTTGGAAGGGTTTGAAAGGTGGAGGTGCACAATTATAAAACCATCACATGTTCAGCACACTGGGCCGCCCCTCTGATGTATAAGGAGGGACAGATTGAGTCACGTCACGGCTTTAACTGCCAAAGCGATTCCCTTCTTTTGATTGTTTACAAAAATACCACTAAAATTGTTTATATTGATGAGTTTGTGTAGCATATTGCCAATGAAAGCTGCCATCTACACATGCAGAATGTAACCAAGAGCAAATTCAGTCCATCTAAACCAAGACGTTGAGGGAATTTCATTAAAAGCGTTAAATGTTGTTGTTGAGAAGCGACTTCTTAAGGCAAGGACTTAACAGGAAGCACAACCGGCTTCATGTGGACTGCTCTACAGCTCTCACATTTGCCCTGACAACAGCGCTGCCTCTGTTACTATGGAGAGGGAGACTATGGAGGCGGAGCCTGCCGAACTGATGAGGAGAGAGTGTTTGTTTTTCTTTTTTTTTTCTGTCCGCTTCTGAAGATAAAATCCAATTCTAGAGGGAAGTCCCAGGCTGCTCCTGTTCTGCATAGTAAGCATCTGCAGTCAGCAGTGAAGGCGTCATCAGCGCAGGTATCTGGATCTACCACAGCTGAGGGTTTTCTAGTTTGAGGAAGCCAGGGTCCTTGCGCAGTTCCCAGTATGTGTTGTTAGACACCCACCTCTCCCTCTGGTTACTGTCCATAACCTTCCTGTTACACAGAGGAAGAACACGTTAACCTCACAAATGTGACCCTCCAGGTTTTTTGATTTGTGAGATTTATACATCAACTGAAAGCTGATATTTTAGATAAGCTTTTCATTGATGTATGGTTTTAGTCTAATGCAGTAACCATGACCAGCGGCCTCTCTGGGTCAACATGAACACAAGATGAGGGTTAAAAGCATTTTTTTCCCTTTAATAGAATATTACAGTCTTTGTTTATATCAAAGGCCATTCTTACTAAAGATCTGGGATCAACTCAATGAGAAACACTTCAAAGGCTGGTGTGTTGAACTTGGCTGCGTTTGGATTTAACCAATCAGAGAGATTTCCCGCTTGCAGTCGGGGCAGCTGGAAATACTTCGGCACAGAAGAAGTGGATTAGATGCAACATTTCTCTAATACACAGAGGTTTTCATGAACAGAAACTAAAAACCTCATGCACTGCTTAATACAGAGCCTGTATGGAAAAGAATTGAAAAAGTTGAACGCTATTATAAACATGATAAAATATTACATGTTTGGGTTTTAATAAAAGCACATTTATACGCTATTTGAAACTAAACAGAAAGTGAAGTCATTATCTTTTCGTTTCAGTTTTAAACGCAAATCCATATAACCTGTAATTACATATAAGGGACTAAAATAATATCACATTAACAATTAAAATGTGTCAAAATAACAATATTGTGACTGCTGAATTTCACTGAATTGCAATTTCGCTACAAAGACGCGTGATTACTTCGATCCAGATTTCAAACATAAACTGAAAGGAGTTTGTTTTGGGTGAATGGGTGATTCCTCATTAAAACCCGAGAGCAAGAAGAGATCAATACCGAGAGAAGGTCCCATCTACATGACAGGAGCTCAATAGCAGCAGCAGAAGAAGAACAGGCACTCACTTAAAGAATCGCGGCTGGTATTTGATGTTGTTCTCCTCCAGCCACTTCCTCCTGTTTCTCTGCTGCTCTTCGATTCTTTGTTTCTCAGCTGATGCCATCTGGACATTTCCTTCCTCCAGATACCTGCGAGACACATTAAACCAGAGCTTCACCACAGATGATTACCCAGCGCAAGCTCTGTTCCACTGCTTTCTAGGAGTGCTGAAAGAGCTGAACTAAGCAAGAAACTCTCTCAGGGAGCAGGGAAATGCATCTGATATACTTTAAAATGGGGTTCAATTATAAAGTGACATGAAAGCCTAAGCATTTCATTAGTTCATTTAAGAATTTTTACTCTGATTTTGAAGAGGTGCACAAAACCCAAAAGAATTATTAATTTAGCTAAAAATTATAACATCATATTATCACTTAATATCCCTAAAAGTAGGATTATTTACATGCTGTTATAGTATTTATTTAATTATAATAGTCAGTTATTTAAGTGTTCATATGATGCGATTTCTATTTTTCCTATGCTTCAGTGTGTTCTGTAGCATGTATAAGATCTGTAGAGTTAAAAAAGTTCAAAGTGTCCCACAAAAGGATTTATTTTATCTAAAAGAGAGGGCTGATCCAGACCTCATTAAAACACACCCCACACGTCTACGTCGCAATGTGGTAATATATACGTAAAGCAACGCTAATGTTCACGCAAAGTCAGGAGACGCTGTGTGCTTCTGTGCAAACGCAAACTTTATTTGGCTTCTGAATGCAGAAGTTAGGAATCGTTAGGATTACTTACAACAGAACAGCACAACCCAGGTGTTCACGTTTGTGCAACACATTTCTGACAGTTTCATAAACCAAGAAGAATACAAAGGGATGTGCAAAGGCTATTTAAACAAAAAAATGGGTCAGTTCCATCTTTGCTCTGAAAATCTAGCACTTTTAAATCAGCAACTGTAAGTATGTTTTTTTAATTAGTTTAAATATTTGCTATTGACTGTTCGAATTCGAATTGGCTAGAACTGATGGTAAAACGAAGGTAAAAAATAATGTACACCAAACACACAAAATAATGATCTTTAAAATAGCATCATAAGACCTTTTTAATAGTTTTTTTCTCCTATATTTTTATTTTAGTTTTTAGGATTTGAAAGCTTAAGATTTCCATCTAAAATGTGTATTAAATTTTAGTATTAAAATACTCATTATAGTTTTGGTTCAAATAATTTGTGTATGTGATTTATTGCAGTCAAAAAATGACATACAGCGCATTTAAAGTCTCTTTTAGTGTTATTATGATTAATAATTATAACTAAAACTATAAAAACGTTTGTGTTTGCAGATATGTAGAAAACAAGCATTTATTGTTGCATTTATTGCAACAAACATTTATTTGAGAGAAAAAAAGCTGCATCCAGTTATTACACTGTATCCTCATAACTACACACAAAATATCTCATTTAGTAACAACAGAAAGTTTACCTCAGATTTTGAAAATAAATGAAAGCAAAGATGACTATTAAAACTGTGAACTCACTGCAAACCAACAAGTGTATTCCATAACACAGATGTTACCAGTCACAGTTATCAGTGTACAGTTAATGATGTTACAATGGTTTAATATTTATCTATTAGATTATAAACCTGTCCATTTTGTTGTGAGAGCAGTGCAAGAGAGAGCCCGCCCACTCATGCTTCTTGATTGATTCTGTTGTGTCGCGTGTCACTCTAAACTGAAATGTGTGTTCCGGGTTAGAATGTCTGTTTTCACTTTGCATCGTGTGACTCTGTCCCTGGCAAGTTCACCCAATAGTATTTCAACACTGACATTGGTTGCCAGATTTTTGAAAAGCTCAACATGGAAGCCAGCAAACGAGTCAGAGATCACAGATTCTACTCCACATAAAACACCTCTGCATCAATCTAAAAAGCTCTATGACCAGAAGGATATTAAAACATGAAAACATGAACACTTATCTGACCGCTATCAGTTTGTAGCAGTGAATGAGGATGTATCATATCGATCACAAGTGCAGTATGGAGTACCTCAGGGCTCAGTACTAGGGCCGTTACTTTTTACGCTTTACAT
>JAUYWG010000042.1:2519175-2532580 GCA_034779775.1 Enteromius afrohamiltoni
CATTTTCCTTGATAACAAGCAAGTTGAGTCAAACCACTTACATATCGTATCGCAATCGCAAATCACAATTTTGACCTTAATAATAGCAATGTGTCATTTTTCCAAAATTTTGCAACTAACTAAAAGCTAATGAGAAGTGCCATGGGTGATGTCATCAAAATCGCTCATTCTGAATCCATAGACTAAGTTTGAATGCTTATGTCTTCTATGTGAAGTTTGTCACTGCTTTGGAGAACACTAGCATACTGTATATAACCTTAAGCCTAACAAATTTATATTAAAAGCCAAACATTTTGGAATTGAGTGCTACAGTGACATATGTTAGAAGTCCTATCAGTAAGTTCACATCACCCTGGTTCATTCACCAAATCCTATAAGATTTTTCCATTGGCTTTCGGATTACTGCAAAACAAATGTTCACTCACTGTGATAAAGAAAATGAAATAAAAACAACTTTAAAAAAAAAAAAAAAGAGCTAAACAAACGCTATAAATAAACTATACTAGGGTCACATTACTTCATTTCAGGCATTTTATAAAAAAAAAAAAAACATTGACTTGATCGAACTGGAAGTGCAAAAATGTTCATGTGTTTCTAGATTGTGACCTACAAAAATACAAGAAGAATATGACCAATCATTTTTCTAGATAAGGCCTTTATTCCTTGGCTGGGATCGTGAAGGGCCATTTGAAGCTGCTCTGAACCTGCAATTTGGACCTTCATCCCACTGGTGCTTGTAAAATCCAGTATATTGAGAAAAATCCTGGAATGTTTTCCCTCAAACACTTTAACTTCTTTGCATCTGAAGAAAGAAAGGCATGAACATCTTGGATGATGTGGGGGTGAGTAAATTATCAGGACATTTCATTCTCAAAGTGAACTTCTCCTTTAAGATACATTAGTCATTCCTGGAGCTCAAAAGTGATCATCCCTGGTCAAACGTCTCTACAAAAGAAAGATGTATCATGTTCTCTTCTAGTTCTATCTGGTTCTCTTTTGGGAATGCAGAACGGATGACGTCAGTCTGTGAATTGGTAGCAGGTTTTTTGTACTGATGTGGTGTCACTGGCACTCGCTCAGCACATTTACATTACTGTATTTCTGAATGAGATTAACTGAACTGGTCCAGTGGGGTCCCACAAGGATGCATGAGTCTCTATTATATGCAGTCTCTGTTTTGTCTTCTCAAGTGGAACATAATTAGCCGCTCTTCCACTGCCAGGCCAGTGTGTGCCAGTGCTTTAAATGGACCGGGTGGGGCAAATAGCCTCGGACCTGTAGCACTGATCACAACGCGTTTCCACCGTGAGGCCAGAAGCTCCGCTGCGCCTTGCTAAAAACCTGGGATGCCTGGGTGACCTGTGCTTGGGTTATCATGAACCAGATGCAATAATCTCTGACGTAAGGGTTCAAGAACGAACACTCTGTTGGGAGAACAGTCTGGTGAAGGAGGATCAGTGTTATGAGCATCTGAGATCTCTTTCATAATATCCCACTGGACTGGATGATTGATGGTGGGATTATGGTTTCAGGTTGATTAGGTTGTGTACTGCTATCATGAAGTCATGACAAGGCAGAGGACGGAGACAGAGGTCAGAGGATTGGCTATCTTGCCGATGTTCCTGATAAACCGGCGGTAAAAGTTAGCAAATCCCTGAAACCTTTGGAGATCTTTTAGGGTCTGGGGTTTTGGCCAGTTGACTACAGCGGTGACTTTCTTCTCGTCCATGGCGTCCCCCTCAGAGCTGATGATATATCCCAAGAACGAGATGGTGGTTTGATGGAATTCACACTTTGATAGTTTGGCGTAGAGCTGATGGTCAATGAGTTTTCTGAGAACAGTTCTGACATGTTGGACATGAGTGTTGAAATCCTCAGAGTATATTAATATAAAATCAATGTAGACGATAACGAATTGGTTGAGCATTTTTCGGCAGAATTCTTGACAGTGTTTAGACCATTGAGTGATTTGATGATAACGGGGCCATGAAGCTCCAACCAGGGTAGTCCGAGTATGAGCGGATGATCTGGAGAGTGGATGATGTGGAAGTGAATGCTTTCAGAGTGGAGTGAGCTGGTGTGTAGGATAAGGTCCTGGGTCTTTAATGTGATCCTGCCGGATCCTATGTGTCGTCCGTCAAGAGCAGCTACGTTCACAGCAGGAGTGCATGCAACAAGAGGGAGAGCATATTTAGAGGCAAGGTCCTGGTGTATAAAGTTTCCTGCGGCACCAGAATCAACAAAAGCTTTAGTTGTAATCTTTACATCTTTGTGAAGAAGACATACATTGATTCTCATGGCAGTAGTAATGGAAGCGGCACTCACCCGGAAGGTTCTGGAGCGAGGTGGTCGAGTAAGGCAGTTAGCTCTTATATGTCCAGCCAAACCACAGTATAAACACGGATTGTTCTGTAACCTTCGTTCCTGCTCCTCAGAGGATAGGTGAGTGACGCCAATCTGCATCGGTTCGTCCATGGAAGCACTTGGCCTGGGTTGATAGGGTTGCGAGGAGCGGCGAGGTTTACGTGAGCGCAAGAGATGGTCTGTGCGGATAGCCAGGTCCATATATTCTTCCAGGGTTCTTTCCAAGTCACGGCTAGCTAGCTCAGTTTGAAGCTCCTCTCGTAGACCCCGTTGGTACATGGTTTTCAAGGGATCGCTGTCCCGGCCAGTTTGTGCTGCCAGCATACGGAACGTCATGGTGTATTCAGTCTCCGTCTACGGAGTGGTCAAAGACTTCCCTGAACTGACGCAAGAAGCTCTGGTAAGAGGGAAATGCCATTCTACATCCTCTCCACAAGGCGGTTACCCACCTGGCCTTTCCAGAGAGTAGCGAACACACCAGCGACACTTTACTATCGTCTGTAGAAAAGCATGCGGGTTGTTGGTTCATATAAATGTCACATTGGAGTAAAAAGCTCTCACACTTGCCTGGTGCTCCAATATACTTCTCTGGAAGTGCGAGTCGAGCAGGATTGATGACGGTAGGGGTTGCTGCTGGTGCTGGTGTAGGAGTAGGCGGTGTGGCTGGTTGACTTAGAGCGGCAGTTGTGGTGGTTAGAGTCTGAACGGAGATCACCAGATTTTCAGTTCGTCAGCTTTGATGAGTTGCTTGAACTGACGCTTGACGGCTCACCTCTTGCATGATCTGAAAGAGCGTCGCTGGATCCTGTTGCGGCAAAGTCTTCTGTGACTGATCAGCAGACGTTTGGATCCATTTGCAGTGTTTTTAATCGGTATTCAGGCAGGCAATGGCCGGTACACAGCAAAACAACAATGTCAGAGGCAGGCAAAAAGGATAGTCGATAAACAGGCAGAAGATCAGGGCAGGCAGCGAGAATCAAAATCCAGAAAACAATCCAACAAAATACCAGGCAATCAATACAGGAAAATGCTCAGAAATGACATTGTGATTAATCAAGACTTTGCGTTGATCTAGCGCGGAGATCCCGCGTATGAGTCTGGGTAGGAACATAAGAACTTGGGCGAAGGTTCCCGCTGCTGGGTTCTGGAGAGAGCCACGGAGGTGCGGCTTGTGACACTACCCACTTTTTGGCGTGTTCGCACCGCAGGAACTAGGAACAATTTTAGCTCCAGGAAGTCAGTTTGGAGGAACTAAAGTAGCTCCTTCTCCAGAGTATGGTCTAAAAAAGTGTATGCTAAACACGGACGAAAACACCCTGAATTCAGTTAAAGGACTAGTTCAGCCAAAAATGAAATGTGGCACAGTGCTACAGGGGGTCTCAGAAATGGCCAAAAATTGTTTTTCTAACTCATTTATTTTAAGTTAAACTGTGCTTTGTTGGCAGGTATAGCTATTTTAAAAAATGTTTAGTGTAAAGTAAATATTTTTTAACTGTTTTGTAATTAATTTTTTTATTTAATTTATTCAGTGGTGAAAAAAAGTGACAAGATATAACCGTGTTCAGTATTCAGCCAACGCATGGCTAATTTTTAATAAAAATTCGATTAGGTTCTAATTTATTCAGGAACAATAGTGATAAACAGATCCATTTCTACTAACACCAACTTGAAAAAAATTTGAAAATTGGCATGAACTGCAATTACACACAGAGCAACGGTTCTTTCAGGGTTTTTTATTTAATGTGGCTGTCAAGCTTTTTTTTTTCTGCTGCATATATTTTTGTAACACAACAGGCAGTGTAATCTGCATCATGATTTTTATGATACACAAAAGAAAAAAGGTCCTTTCAAAAGGCAAAACCATTCACAGCGAGTCAGTACTGTCAGACAGTAGCAGAAAAACTGTCCTCAAGAACTACAACTAGAAACTGAAATGACAATAACAAACAGCATTTGCTGTGAAACAGATCTTTCCATATTTTCCAAAACAGACGACAAGTAGGCAGAGAGTACAGAGCTTTTCTTATCATTCTGCTTCAAACTGTCTGAGGAGTTCACAGCAGAGCATGTAAAAATCCAGTAAACACAAAGGCAGACAGTGAACAGATGGACACACTAATCAACCTGCTGAACCCGGCTCAGTCCAGCCCTCTGTAAAGCAGGATAATGTCTCGTGAAAGACACCAGCCAAGATACTGGAAGAATCTACGAAAACTCAGGATTAGAGCAAGGCAGCACACGACACACACACTCAGACGAGCACACAAGAAATTAAACTCATTACTTTTATTGATCAGGATGTAGCCTTTGTTCTTTTAAGTGGAACACCCCCACCTCAGCATGCGCGTGGGACGGCAAGAGTACTACTGTAGCCCACTTACAAAAACCACCGCTGTTTAGCGTGAAAACAGCACACTAATTACTGCTGTTTGCTAAGACAACAGTCTCTGTTATTATTGCTCATATACATTTAGGGGAGTGTCGAAACCCCCATAACCATAGGTATTAAAGTCAAAGGTCAACCAAAAATGTACATTTTTGTTTCAACACTGAATGAATCACATCAGCCAAAAACTACAATTCTAAAATAACAAAAAGGTCCACAGCGCAGAGATGTATGAAGCCCCGGTCACCTTTCAAACCAAACAGTCCAGTGATGAAGTGACCAACTTAACGCAAACAAATGGTTTTTTAAAGTAAATAAATAAAAACAGCTCTGGTCATTTGATAATTGGCACTAACAAATTGAATTGAAACACTTTCTAAAGCTTTATAAATGATGTTTACTGTCTTGTACTAACTTCAATTCAAAGTCTCTAACACTCCTAGGTAAAAACTAAAAGGACATAAAACCTAAAAACACGCAAACTTACAATAAAATTCAAATAAAGATTTACAAATAAGAGGTGTTTCGAAATACTGTGGAACAAAAACAGATTTTTCCAAAGTCATTCAAAGTGTATTCTCATTTTGTTTTGGGCCCCATTTACTTTCATTATTACACGTATACCTATTTTTAAGACAAACACTCGACGAGAAAGTAACAGAGAGAAAGCTATGAAAATGAGGAGCACAAATATAAAACTATGAAAACCTAAGAAACAAGCAAGTCACCGAAAAGCATTTTTGGAAAAGCACATACACTCACTGTGAAATCACTGTGTGCTTTACAGAATTACAACTCTCCACACTTTGCACCGTCATCATTACAGCTTCTGACCCTAGAAACTCTTGTAGTGACACAGACAGACTGTGTTCATGACGATTACATTCCTTTCCAGCATCCTGCATAATTAAAGTCTGTAATTGGCAGAATCAGACACTGGGTCAGTTTACAACTGTTAGAGGGACTTTTCATTGTGTAGCAGCACAACGTCGACACGTCTCTGTAGAGCTGATGACTGAGGAACACTGTTTCCTCAATGACTAGCTGCGAGGCCCAAAATTAGTCTTAAGTACATAATTATGACATAACGCACTTTTTTAGACTTACAGTAAATTACAGTGTTTATATTATCAACTAACAATATCGTATATCAAATAAGAGCTAATTCAAAATATAAGTATGACAATAGATAAATAATAACATGACACTGTATGCAGAAAAGCAAGGAAGCAAAGACTGAAAATAATCAGTGTTCTTCCTATACAATCATACGAGGCATTTGTAACTGCGTTTTCGTGATGTTTTTGGAGCCTGACAGCACCTATTCAATCTCATTGTGTACAGCAGCCTGCACATTATACTAAATGTCTTCTTTTGTGTTCTCCACAGAAACATCGGTGTTTGGAAACCCACTCAGGTGAGTATGTGTCATTGTGTTAACGAACATGAATGAACAATGATTAGAACATTTATTACACAGTTAGTTAACAAAAATACAATCGTTCATTGATAGTTCCTATTGCATTAACTATAGTTAATTAGTTAGCATTAGTAAATGCTGACATTAACATTAACCAAGATACGGTGGAAGTATTGTCTTAGTTCTTAGTTTGTATTAACTAATGTTGTTAACTAATGAACCTTACTGTAAAGTGTTACCACGTTTTAAAATGTCAGGACAGGTAGTTACCATACGAACAAACGGGCTGTGTTAAGAGAGCAGGCGTGTTGAGTTTTGGCTGTAGTGTGGATCACAGAGAGTTAAACTAGAGGATTCACCAAACCATCCTGACTGATCAAAGTCAAAGCAGCCACCTAAGAAATAGCTTAGCAACTGCTCAAAACGTCAGTTTTATCACAACAATACAGTGAAACACAGTGCCTCCATAGACGCACCGCAATGTCACCGCCTGACCTTGGTTCTCTGATCCCAAAAAAAGTCACCGGGCTCCGGTTTCCCGCGGACGTTCACCGGGCCAGACGCCCACCACCAGCTCACCTGATCAGGTATCCTTAGAGGCGCTGTACTAAAGCCTGGTCACTGAAGCTCAAGCGGACAGGTGTTTATCACGAGCAGAACAGCACAGCACGCTCAGATAGAAAAGGGTTTTGTGTTTCGGATCAACGAGCTCCGGTTCTTGAGCAAACACAGCACATGACACTCCGAATACACCATGACACCTAACGTTACCTAGCGTTACAGGCTTCGGGTATGATAGTGTTACACTGTAACAAGCGCTGGAATAACTCTAGAGCACACTTTCCCATCTGCAGAGACGCGTGGCTGCCATTCATCCATTTTAATCAGCTTATCAATATCCAAAGGACACCGGCGACGGGCTCTCTCATTAACGAAGCAAATTAGCGGTTGGATGGTCAAAATGAAATCTAAAACCCACCAAACGGAAGCGGTACGTACCAGCGGTTCGTGTCCACATCTTTTCTTGCGCAGAAAGCCGATGCTGAGAATGAGCGAAGCTGCTAGTCGCAGATAAAGGGTTTTATCCCGCTCGGTGCCTGCGGATGATCACTGATATATTAGAGGAGAATGTCAAGGTTTGGTGAATAAAGTGAGGAAAAGTGCTGTGTACGGCTGGAATTGAAGGCAGTTTAGACGGATGCTGCGGTAACGGGGACTGAGGTCTGCGGTAAAGTCCGGACTGGATCTCTTCCCGAGAACCTTGACGCTGGTGAGACGCGAAACACGGAGCCTGGACTCTGTGGTGGATCCCGTATAGAGTTCAGAATAAAGAACACAGGAATTAAATGTTTATATTGTTTTACAGTGTAAATCGTATAATATCGTTGTACAATATAAATGAACAGTCAGACATGCATCGGGCCTTGTTTTATTTGCCAATAAAATGAGTGCAAACCGACAAGCTCATTTAATCCCAAATTTTCCCAGGCACGAAAACATAAAAAAAAAAACATGTGTCATTAATAACCTCTTGTTATTGTGTCAATTATGGTTGGTTGAAATTGTGGGGTAATGTACTGGATATCAATTTGTTTATATCTCAGCCCAGTTATTAACCCATTTTAAACATTCACCACATTATATGGTTACAATTATACTTAACTGAATAGGTAGGCCTATACTGAAAAACAAACTCAAAATCTCTTAAAAATAAACATGTTTACTCATATCCACACTCCACAAAACGAAATAATTTAATTCATTTATTAATATTAGACACCTTAAATATAATGTGTACCAGAAATCTTTGTCATATCTTTATGTTAACATACATTATAGCTTTGATACATCATAATTTCAAGGCGCAAAAAAAACAACAACAAAAAAGCTCTGGTCATGTGACAATTTGGACTAAACATGTGAAACTGCACATATTTAATTGAGACCATTTATTTTTTCCATATTTGCAGAAAATGCACTAAAACACCAGTCAGTAACACTTTTACAGCTTCATACATGAAAACCTATTAAGAAAGCATCATAATGTTATTTATTATAAACATTTGAAACAGAATATCCTACTTCAACCTAATAAATGATCAAAATAAACTTGAACTGAATATTATTGGCCTGCATTAGTTGCAGCAATCTTTTTTTTAAAAAATACTATGATATATGAAACAGGATTCGATGATTAAGTTTCAAACAACAGTGCGCATTGTGGTCACATGACCCCTTTCAGAAATAAACACCCTGTTTTATTTTATGTCTTGTGTAATAACATGTTGATTTTTTAGCAGTCCAACCAAATAGCCATTCATTAAGTCAATGAATGGAAACTGTGTGGTTACTGTTTAAAGCTCTTGTTCAACACTGAGATTCATACGGCAGTCTTTGAAAATATTACAAGCAATATAGTAGAGGAATAATCTATTCTGAACAGGTGCTTAACAATTCTAACAATTCAATCTAATTCTATTAATAACTTTGAGTCATTTCGTTTTACATTTTAATGCAAATATTAAATAAAACAATGCATTTAATTACAAAAACAACCCAGCACATCTGATCTGATTTTCTTTCTTCTTTTTTTTTAATGATCTGATGCCTCAAACCATCAGTATGCCTCCACCTGCTGGACAGAGAAGATCACTGCAGGATTTACAAAATACAGATGCTGCTGTAATGACTTTACTTTTTGGGTCAATTTTGAGTCAACTTTATCACTCCCACTGCACATTTAACCATTGCTTGTTTGAATGTTGCATTTCCCACTGACATAAATCACATTCTAAAATAAAACAGGTCTACTTTCAAGTTTGCACCCACAAAGGGTGTGCTTTTACTCTCTCAGATCTGTTGCTTTATGGCTCTATATAAGCTTTTCATGAATAAAATGTGAGAACTAGAACTAAACGTTCTATAATAAGAGATTTTTCACATTTCTTCCACGTGTGAACATGCATATTGATTATGTCTATACTGTTAAAACAATATGCATTTGCTGTATTCACTTTAACTGTAAGTGCTTTGCAGCAGCAGTAACCCATATTTTTGTTAAAACAACTAGAAATTATTTTTGTAGTTATCAAATATCATGGCACAACTGTTCTCACTGGACTTAACTTACGCTGAATCTGCAAGAATCTTTTCCAACCCTATGTGTGTGTGTGTTTGTGCGAGTCTGGAGTCTCTCTGCAGGACACTACGAGATACCTGGAGTCTCAGTGTCTTGAGGAGATCGAGGTCATGCTTAGGGGCGAAATACAGGGCCAGGACCTCAGGGATCTGATCTTCCACTCTGTGGATCAAATTCTAGCAGTGAGACAGAGCAGATAAACAGAGAAATGTCAGCATATCTCTCACACATCTGACCTCTAGTTTGTACAGTACATCCTAAAACTCAAGCATTGACTTATGGCAGACACTTTTATCCAAAGTGACTTACAAAGGAGGACAATAGTAATGATCAAAATCAACAAAAGAGCAATGAAAAGCAACAAGTCTTGGTTAGTCGAACACAGTACATGAAAAAGGTAAATAGAATTAGTATAGAGAGCCATTAAGTCGCGTGAAGATGGAAAACGTGTTGCGCCATCATTCAATCCAAACAAAATATACATTAAATATATCTCAGATCTCAAGACTGTTATTTAGGAATGATTGCTTAATAAACATTCGAATGCATATTATAAAATAAAATCAGAACAATTTAATAGGAAATACGAATGTCTCATTAAATCGATTAATTAGAGTTTCAAACACATCTAAGCTCACTTTGATTGCTGTTTTTCGTGTCAGGTTGGATGCAACAGACTTTTTAAAAAAAATTTACATTACCTTCCCCAAAATAGCCTTTTATTATTGTAATATTTAGTTCCTGCTCAAGATCGAGACTGCAAAAAGACAACATGTTCGTTTTCTTTAGCCTGTTTTTTAAAAAAAAGTTTTGTTGATATTGTGAGAGCACACTCACAAAACTTAATTCCGAATTATATTCTCTTACCCTCATGAGGAAAAATAAGTGCGTTTTAATTTTTCACTTATTAAGAAAAAATACAAAGGATCGCACGAGTGCCTTCAAATGTCCTTCCACAGTTCAGATTTATTCTTTGCACAAACAATTAAATATTTGTCATATTTATATATATATATATATATATATATATATATTGTCTGAAATGAATTACGTTTTATATTTCAAATTGTTAATTTGAGAAGGTTAACCTCAACTCACTGGTAGGCTATTTAAGAAGAAACAAACCAACTTGAATTTACGGACATAAAACATTCCAGTTGTGTTTCTAAATTAACTTAATGAGGAAACAAATCGAAATACAATCACTTTTCCTTTCCTCTTTGATGTTATAAAGACATTCATGTTCTTGCCAAAGTTTAGTCATTTTTTCTTCCATGTGAGTTTACTTTACACAGAAAACACTGTCGCCATTATCTCCTGTCAGTAAATACTGTATTGACGGACGAAGGATAAAAGAATGTGTGAAACAATGTGTTATTGCTTTATTACATCTAGATGATCGGCATTCAGGTAACTACAAAACAACACGCCATAACCAACGCTGCTGGCCTGCTATCCTCGCAGCCTCGTTTTCAAATTAAAATGTCAGCGGGCAATCATTGTTAGAAATTGTATGACTATATTTGGGCATGACAAGGCATCGACCAATCATTCTGCCCCACTCTCCCACCATAGGCCACGCCCACTGGCATTCAATTTTCATTTGGGTTTCTGTACAGAGTTAGGAAGGATTCAAGTATCGGGGAACAGTGGATGATTTACTTTTAATTGCCAAGGCCTTCTCGGTTCGCGTCGTGAATTTGGTCAGGAATTTGACTTTGTACAGTATAATTTAGGGTTGCACGATATGGTAATTTTTCATTTCGTTATATCGCCAACCTGTGAGATTACTGATACATGATATTATCGTTTATGGGTGGGTGGGGACAAGAGAGAGACTCTCTGTACTTATCACAGGCTATTTGGTGATTTAAAGCCACGCATGCGTGACAGATAGACGGCGCGCACCTGGAAGCACCAATAACCGAAATACTATACTTTCAAACATATTGAAAAGATGACATGTTAAATATAAAAATATTTAAAACTAATAGGTTACTTCTGTAACCCGGGTTCCCTGAGACACGGGAACGAGTACTGCGTCTGCTAAGACACTTTTTTCCCCTAACTGAAGCCTAATCAATCACGCAGTGATAACTGCACGGCCTTGGGTCGCTGCAGTGGTTTGGATTTAAACCAATCGGCGAGGCTCCGTCTACAGCGAGCCAATGCCCTCGACCACACCCCCATGGCGTGATGTCGCGGAGCCAATGGCAGCAGATCACATCATGGTGGCATGACGGGCCGTGACCGCACTTAATATAAGTGCACGAAATGCCTGCCAACTTCAGGTTAGATTCGACTGAAGCGAAGGACATTCATAGCACGGCAAGGGACGCAGTACTCGTTCCTGTGTCTCAGGGAACCCGGGTTACGGAAGTAAACTATTAGTACCCTTTCGACACTTCACTCGTACTGTGTCTGCTAAGACGCTATAGGAACAAAGTTCAATCCCGCCGTGCTATAACGCCAGAACGAAGAAGCCTGACAGCGGACCTAGGGGAAACCCGAGGGCTCACACGTCATAAGCATGCCTCGTCCAATCACTTGCAGGCAAAATAGCCTGTACTCGCAGCAGTGCGGCGAGTTTATAATATGGGAGGGAGACAAGTGTATAGTAAAAGCGCTCCAGACAATATCAGCGATATGCCACATATAAGGGGGGTTTCATTGCGCTCTGCGCACCATTTAGAAAACACAGCTGTGCTTCCTCAGAGATGAAGAGGACGGGAGAAGGCTCTCTGTCGCAAGACGGTGAAGCACGTGGGAGCTGGGTCGACGTAAATTTATCCGTCTCATAGCTCCGAGGGATAGAATCTCGTCCCGAAAAGGCCAATCTAGCAGTACGCACAGTACGAGTGAAGTGTCGAAAGGGAACCAACCTGATCTCAAAGAATTGCGTAAAAAATAGCCACAAACTCGCATCTTAAATAGTATAGCTTTTCGTTCTTTGGAATATTCTTTCATGTCGATTAATGTTTCGAAGATTAGAGCCAGTCTTTCAATTTTATAGGGTCTCCAGTAAACAATACAGGCTCTGGCACTGGAAGACGATTTGCACTCATGGCTTCTGCTAATGCACTGACTAAATCAGAGTTACACTGCAACTGAGGTGTAAACGCTGCTGCTGGAGGAGTTTGAAACTTGTGACTATTAACGGATTAGGAATTAATGAAGGACTTGAGGCATGGAGCAATTGGTTTGTGGCCGGCAGAGACTGAGGAAAATGAGTGATTTAGGTGGGAGTGTAAGTGCTGTTATGCAGAAGTTATATCATGCAAATGTTCTTTTGTGTCATAACTAATTATTTGTAAATAGCTTAATAATATCTTTGTATAATTGTTTTGTTTTTTTTGAAGTTCAGTTTGAAATGCATGTGTTGGTGCGCTTTAAGACGTTGAGTATGAGTGTGCGTCACTTTGGCGGAAGATATGTGCAATGGCTCACCGCATGGACTGATGACAGGCAGACGTGCAAGAAGGCTCTGTCAAACGAAACATGTTGAAGCTTAAATAAGAGTTTTCAAGTCAAAGAAACATTACAGATGATTTCCAAGAACGGCCAACGAGGTACTTTATTTGTTATATATATATTGTCACAGACAATGTATACTGCACACCCCTACTACCAATAGGAGAAAAGAAAGTAAAGAAAATAAAGAATAACAGAGAAAACAAAAATCGTAACTTAAAATGTATTATTAATAGTAGTACAGTACATCGGGGTTCTGTTCTGTGTTGTCTTTGTTTGTCTCGTGTCTTTGTGTTCCTGTGGTCCCACCTCGTTTCTTCTCTTGATCACAGCCTCTTGTTTAACGCTTATCTTGTTCTCCTCTCATTAATTCTGCTCACCTGGCCCTCATGTATGTTCCTCCCCTTTATATTGTACTGTTTTTTTCCCTCTTGTGCCAAAGGGCCTGCCTTGCTCACACCTGATCACTTCATGTGTTAAGTAGCTAACCGATTAAAAGACCAGGTGAAAATGCTCTTGAAATACTTTTAAATCTGTTCATACTTTTAAAACTGAACAAGTCTAAATGCAATATGCAAACATATGCAAATATTACTCCTCCCAAAATACTAAAATAAACATGTGA
>JAUYWG010000042.1:2548515-2565703 GCA_034779775.1 Enteromius afrohamiltoni
GCCAGAGGAGACAGCGGCAAGGAACCAAAACCCCATCCATGAGAGAATGGGGGAAAAAACCTTGGGAGAACCAGGCTCAGTCAAAAGCCTCCCAGTTTTCATCTAAAATATCTTAAATTGTGTTTCAAAACTTTTATGGGTTTGGAACGACATGGAATACGTTATTAGTGACCATTTCTATTTTTGTAACCCTTGGGTGTACAACAGTGCAGCAACTGACTCAGTATCTTTGTAAAGCTAGCTTGCTGTTATTCTCATTGGAAAATAAATGATTTAAATTAACCGTCTGTTCACATCAGAAGCCCATATCTATTATCAATTCTGGGTGCATAATGTTTATTTTTACATGTATTTCGTAGTTCATTTACATTTCTATGCACTTTACTCAAGGGTACTTATCACGTCTAGAGAAAGCATGCCACTCAAATGGAGAAACATATCCTGCTCACTTCAACTGCTCTGAAAAGAAGATCATTTGCTGTGAGGAATGAAGTTGTGGGAAACCAAGAGGGTCTCACTGCACAGCGTGGATGGAGCTATAGTTAACTTTTTCATTCATGGTCTACACCTGCCCAGTGTTGTTGAACAGGAAGGTTTTCTTTCAACCATGTGTTGTGTTAATGTCTCGTGGCACTGTAAAAAAACAAAGTTGAAAAGGCAACACAGTATGAGTGAACGGGGTTGATTGCGACCTCTCTGTTTCTAATTTTTGTATCAGAAATGTTCCCCTATGTTGCTAGCGCTAACGTGTGCCACACGTTAATATTCAGACAGGTTGTTCAGGCCAGTGAACAGGTCTCTCTTCAGAAGCAGATGGGTTGAGTTGGATTGTTTCTATATGCTGTAGAACTGGTAAACCAGGTGAAGTGTCATAAAGTGCCAGGTAAAGCATTCGTATTGTTTGGACTTAAATAAACATTGACTGCACAACTCATCTCCATTGTGTCATTTGTAAAGTCATATTTTTGTAGCTTTTAAGGATGAGGTGGAATCACCCTGTAATCTCGGATAAAGCCGTGTTGATGGCACGCTTTTATTTTATTTTTCATTTAATTTTTTTTTTTGAAAACTACAATTCTTTTTTCAGGATTCTTAGAATATAAAGTTCAAAAAGAACAGCATTTATCAAAAAACAATTATAAATGTTTTTATAACTCTGGATGTAAAATATCAATATGAATATTATAAAAAATGTGAGATATGTATTGCATTGTATTTAAATGTAAGCAGTGGCACCAGTAATCATTGTATCCCCTTGTGTCTCAAGCGAAGTGCCCTCCCCTAACGTCACACCACTTTCTCACAACCCAGTCTCAGACCTGACCAATATTGTGTGCATGGAGATGATGTTGACATCACTGGTGACTTCAGCGACGATGGCCTTCAGTCTCAGAAAACTCCATCAGACCCTGGTTCTGAATCAGGAAACGCAGCTGAAGATGGACACACATGGAAACGCTGGCATCACTCTTACTGGGATTGATCCATAACCGGAAGAGGAAAGTGCGGCCCACTTCTCTAAATCAGACAGCCCAGGCAAACACATCACCTGTATGAGATATCACACATAAATACACTCCATTCTCTCACTTCAAACACTGACAGAGCACCAACAAGAAATAAACAGGCTATGTCAGACAGCTTCTTTTGTGAAACTCTCTCTTTATTTGCTCATTCCATACACATCAGATACAAACAGAGGTCTGTTAACTGGGATAGTTCCCATTCTGTCATCATTTACTCAACCTACTGTCCTTCCAAACCTTTGCAGAACACAAAAGAAGCCCCTACAATTTGTCAATAGTTTCAGCTCAAAATATGAAGTGGTCAAGTGTCTCTGTTGCTGCCAGCTGGCTAACAGTAAATAAGAAAAAAAGGGAGAAAGAAAAAACACTTCATAAGGCGCTGAACAGCAGTCAGTGTCCGTCGTTATGAGGTTGTGTCATCATAAATAGCCGTCCTGTCATGTCGGGGTCATGCGTCATGTCATGTAAACCTTTGGAAGAACAAACACAGCACAGTCACAGTTATACAAGTCCACAATCTTGAGGAGCACTAAGGAATTTGCCGCTACTGTATTCTAGCAGATTTCAGAACAACGTTGCAGTCACATTAGCAAAACATTGCTGGAAACGTCAAGAAAAATGAATAGTTTAAACCTTAGGTGTCAAACTCAATTCCAGGAGGGCCACAGACCTGGAGCCTATGTTTATGCGGGTTTTTGTATTTTAAAAAGTAAATTTGACCATTTTCTACCAAGTTTTAGCAGCAGCAGCTGTACGGTAAGGTATTATCATTAGACGTATTCAGTCTGAATAATAGACGGTTCGACTTGGCGTCCGCCATAATAACGAAGTAAGTGTGCATCGGTCTTTGTTTTTGCTAAATATATTTTCTCATGAGCCGATCCACCACAAATGTCTACATTCATTTAGTTCTGGTTTAACTTCTGCGTAATGACTTCTTGTAATTTCAGTGCTCGTCTCTGTGAGAGTTAAATATTTCATGAAAATGTGTAACGACACAAAAACAGAGCCGTTTTTACTTCCTATCACTCCAGGAAAAAAGTTTTCATGCAGGTGTGTAAATTGTCCCATCAAGTTTGCTTTTACAAATCTCTCCTTTCACGCAGGAAGTGGCGTGGGCACCATTTGTTCGCCCTGTTTTGTGCGTACACAACGGAGGCTCCTGCAACCCTACTAAAACACGCCTGATCCAGCTGATCAGGTCCTTCAGGCTCATTTGAGAACTGCACGGTTTGTGAACTGAAGTCTACAGTCCTCCAGGAGCTTGACACCTGTGCTTTAAACAATGCTTTCATTGTCCACTGTCAATAATAGCACGGAGCAGCACTTAATGACACATCAAGTGTTCAACATTCCACACAACATTTTGTTTCGGTTATTTAAGTGCATCGTCTGGATAATTAAGGCGCTCTTTCTTTCTGGAAGATTCGGCGTTTACCCTGCAAAATACACCCGATTCATTCAGAAATGTTGCCCTGCCCTTTTTAAAGACAGAACACAGTTACTTTAAACTGTTTGATATCGTAAAAACCATACAAATTATTACAGAACAGGTTCACGACCGCAAATCAATGCTAGAAGGCAGATATGACATTAACCACATCGCGTGCTTTTGTTTAAATGGCTGTTTGTGTGACTGGCATGACAATGTTGTCTGACTGGTACAGAAAGACGAACAAACACAAATGTGATTAATCCAAGAGAGACATTTCTCATGCAGTACATGAGCATAGTTCAGCTGTCAGGGCTACATCTACTTAACCTGGAGCAAGTTCACACACAACTATAAAGAGTGTAAAAGAGCTTTCTTTCATCTTTCCTCATAATAGCAGAAGGTTGTGGTGGATTTATAAACATGTGAACAGTTTGTCTGTCTTACCTACTGAGCTTACTTACCTTAATCAGTCGTAAGGTCAAAGGTCAGTAAGTTCTCTGGCGTTTGTGCGACTCCTCTTTGGGTGGGTCTGCCAGCATGACCTTCATCTTGATGCCGTTAATCACTTTACCGTGCAGCAGTGCTATGGCGTCGTGAGCAGGTTTCCGGTCTGCATACTTTATATATCCCACATTCCGGCCCGGGACCAAGTACACCTCCATCAGGGAACCGAAGCGACTGTATGGACACACACACAGTGATAATCACCACAGCAAATACGTCTGAACTGTTTATAAGCAATAACACAAATAAATAGTTTTCAATTGGTTTAAGAAATGAACTATACGTATTAGAATTGTATATTTAAATATCATTTCAAGCACACTACTGGTCAGCAGTCTGGAGTAATTATATATATTATATTATATTATATTATATTATACACACACACACACACCAGAATACGTCCTCCAGCACATCCACAGGCAGAGGTGAGGGGTTAAAGATGACAAACAGCCTCTCCTTCACCACGCTGTCAGACGCCACCATTTTCTTTAGAGATGGGAGAGCTACATCTGTCTGCACACGTGCTTTCTGAGGTACAGGGGGCGCTGTGTAGCCCTACAGGAACACCGTAAAACACCTGTCAATCATCAGTTCGCTGACTTCTGATCATGTTTTCATCACGTCTCTCAAGCCACGCTCAACGGAGGACGAGCACATAGTGCTACGGCTGATAAAGGAATAGTTGACCCAAATACATATTCTTTGTTCCAAAAACCTTCCATGAAACGCAAAAGCAGAATTTCTGAACAAATGTCTAATCTAGAGATCTTATTGTTGACCGCTACCCACCGTGCTAGTCTTCATTAGCTGTGCTCCAGAAGGGCCGTTCCACACTATAGACATCATCTGAGCCGCCACCAGCTGCATCGCCATCTTCCCCACCGGACTGAACACAACACACAAAATCTGCTCTTGGACACCTACAGCTTAATATTTAATGGTCTCTAACAATATAGTACTTAGTTCAGATGAAAGTACAGTTGTATAAGTTTACATACCCCTTTCTGAATGTGCAAAATGTTTATCATTGAAAATTGCATGTACATTTTTATTTAGTACTGTCCTGAATAAGCCATTTCATTTAAGAGAGGTTTTCATATACTCCGCAAGACAAATAATAACTGAATTTATAAAAACGACTCATGATACTGTGTTCAAACCCTTTCCAAGAGGGACTATGATCTTGTGATCAATCTTTTTACTCATACACAACTATTACAAAAGGTGGTGCTCAAGAAAACAGTACAATGCATTAAGTGCTGGGGGTGAAAACTTTTGAGCAGGATGAAGATCAGCAATTTCTTATTTTGTTAATTATTTTATTATTATTTTTTTCATTTGGTACTGCGCTTAAGAAGCTACATAAATACTTAAATGTTTCCCAGAAGATAAAATAAGTTCAATTTACTCCGCTCATCCAGTTCAAAAAGTTGTGTTGCCATCTAGAGCATCAGTGGATGTTTTCACCTTATATAATAGTTACGTACGAGTCCTCTAATTGTCCTTCATGTGAAAATATGGATCTAATAATAATAATAATAATAATAATAAATAATACAGTCATTGTCGGAAAAGGTTCAAATATGCAGAAGATGTTAGAAAACAAAGAATGTGCACGAGCTGGGGGATTTCTCTGAAGAACAGCAGGAAGTTGAACTGCTCAGAGCGACGAGGGATATCACAAAACATTTTTTGGATCATCCAGATTATTAAGATTCAAGGGGTATGTAAACTTATGAGCACAACTGTGTGTTAAAAACATCAACCTGAAAGGGCTCAGAATAGCTTTGGGCTATATTCTGCACAACCCCTTGTGCATCAGAAGGTGGAGTAATGATGAATGAATCAAGATAATTAAAAGGATTGAATGCTAACTGAGGATCCGTGGCATCAAAATGCTTTTTTTAACGAAGCAGCATGTACTTTCCCCATCATTAGAAGTATATACGTCATTTTATGATGCCAAATGGACTCTACCTCGTCCTGTCCTCCCCATCATCGATGTACGAGACCGAGAGACGGTTGCCAGGCGGATACTCAAACCCATGCAGTTTCTCTTTCGCATAAACCGCAGAGCCCAGGTTATTGTAGCGCACCACCACCTGACCTGCAGAGCACACACACGGTCAAACCACGCAGACCACTGAGCAAACATTTCACACTTCACTCATTTACTGTGTTTTAGTTATGTTTCTGTATTAAACACAGTATTTCAGCATCATTACTCCAGTCTTCAGTGTTACACGATCCCTTACACATTTTTGTATTTTTACAACCCACTACTTTGACATCACATGTGATCAAATTTGGCACCAGATGACTGAACAATGTGATTAGCTACTGACTGATATATGGTTAGATTTCTAGCTAAGAAACACCAGGTGTATTTTGGCTGCGTGTTGTGTCCTCTGACCCCATTAGAGCATTCATGCCTGAAGACTCTGAATGAGCGTCTGACAGCAGACAATGCACATTCATCAGGGCGTGGATCGAGTCGCTCTTTAGAGCATAAGCAGTGACGTGACTGTCCCGCCGAAAACAAAGCATCCCGCTGCAGCTAGTAGGGGAAAGTGTGAGTAAAACAAGAAGTAAAATGTCTTCTTACGCCACATATTGTGTTGCAGCCATTGTGACACAAAGCCAATATCCTTTTTCTCTAACATGCTTGCTAATGTTACCGCACTAGACTCGCTCACATAGTTGCCCAACCCTGTTCCTCAAGATCTTGCAAAGTTCAGCTCCAATCCTGATAAAAACATAGCTTAACCAGCTTATAAAGATCTATGGGAGAACTTGATGATTACAGACAGGTGTGCTGAAGCAGGGCTGGAGCTGAAGGAACAGGGAAGGGCACCCCCCAAACAATAGTAGTTGTTTTTAATATTATAAGCGTTCCTGGGGCCTGTTGCACCAACATAAGAGACACCTGATGGGACTTGCTGTAACGACTACAGCTACTCATATGAAACTGACCTGATCAAGACAACAACAAGTGGAGCCACCGCGCCAAGATATCATTCGACGGACAAAGCAGATCATTTATTTCCAAATTAAAGTAACAGAGCACAAAACTCACTGCAATTATTGGATGTTAGCCACACTGCAAATCGCCTATTTCCAAGCATTTATACGGTTCTTCCTAATGTTGCCTTGTTGAATGGTATGGTTTATTTTAATAATCCCAGATAATATGTAATACTATACTGCATAATTACAAGCGGTACAAAAACATTGTATATTAGGTGTACTATTTTTATGGTAAATAAATGACCCTTGCCGTACTGACCTCTCTGCATATCACAGAAGTCTATCCCGGGGATCAGGGCGAACAGACTGTAGATCTGCTCCTGTGTGACCGCGAGCCGGGACGACACCAGCAGGCACCGGGTGATGACGTCAGAGCTCCACGTGTCCCCCGTGATGTAGCTGCTGGACTCATGTGCTGCAGAAGAACAAGATCCAAAAAACAGACACCACAAAACTGCACTGTCATATCCACACCAAAGCATCGGGCGGAAACCAAACTTGAAGTGGCTTAGCACTTACCGAAGGTGTACGAGTTCGAGCCTGGCTCGTTCCCGGAGTGCTCTGATCTAGGGTTGCTGAAGTAGTCATTGTCTGCCGATGCATTTTTGGTTCTGGGCTCAGCTAAAATAGCTCTAAATGCTGCAGAGAGAGACAACGTTGATGTAAACTGTTATTATATATAATAATAAGAAGAACTTTTAAACACATCTACATTTAATCATTTAGCAAAATATTTTTGAAAAGCGACTTACAATAAAGAACACACACACGTATATACTAGGGGTGGCACGGTTCATGAAAAAAAACTAACCGTTCGGTGCATTCGGAGCATGCATGTGTCGCACGGTTCGACGGTTCATGACACGCGCAATGTAGCCTCGTGCCCCGTGTGTGACGTCAGTGCGTTTCCCTTTCCCGCGAAAGAACTGAGGTGTCTACGGCGTGGAGTGAGTGCTGCAGGTCACATACTGTACGTGGAGAAATGGCAGGTGGGAGAGAAAAGAAAGGCTGCCCGGAGTTGGAGGATGAGCCAGCGTCGTGTAAATCTGGTGTGTGGGAACATTTCGGATTTCATGTTACCTATTAGAGGATGGATACCCGACCCGAGCCCAACGGTACCTGACGGTTTATTTAGAAAGAATGCTCGGGTTCTGCTCGGGCTCGGTCACCTCAGCGTGAAGGTGCGTCTGTGTTATAACAGCACTCTTTGCCCCGTGTGCACTGATGCTCTCATCCGTTGACATTTCCGAACGCCTTCCTACAGTTGCTTAATAAAAGCGGGCTTTCCACACAAAAAAAGTGCATGTGTCATTAGTATGAAAAAAAACGCGGGCCGGGCTCGGACAGAAAACTGCGTCCCGCTCCGCGCTCTATTACCTGTGATGACAGCGGAAATAAAACAGTAGACAGAACTGCGGCTGTCTGCGACACGCATCCAATTCAGTTTATGAAGGATTACATGATATCACTTTTTTAATACTGGATCCGAAATTGTGGATAGTTAAGCTATATATCATGTGCTGAAGGACATTTCTGGAGTGATAAAGATGAAAAGAAAAAACAACAAGAACCGTACAGAACCGAAACCCGTGATACGAACAGAACCGTGGGTTTTGTGAACCGTGCCACTCCTAATATATATATATATATATATATATATAGGTAGCTGCCATATGCCATATCAATGTGTGACAGAAAAATAATAATAATTCCAACGACAACATTGAAGATAAATCTCATGCTATTTACACATCTTAAGTTTTTATTAGTCAACAACCCATTACATACAGCAAAAAAAAAACAGGATTTTAACCTTAAAATAAAAATATTATGCATTTACATATACATAACACTAATTAATACATATAAAGCAGCAACACAAGAAAGTGAGTTAAATGGCACACTTACTCTTGTCACAGTTTTCTATGGCTTTGGCGGCTTGTGAAGGTTTGTGGAATCTGACGTAACCCAGACCTTTACTTTCACCCGTGGTTTTATTCCTTATAATAATAGCATACTCTATATCTCCATACGCCTGTGGAACAGAGCAAAGATAGAGGACCGGTCAAAAAGTGGATCAGTCATAGTTCACCAAAAAATAGACTAATAAATTAAATCAATAATAAATTCCGTCTGCTTAACCTGTTTTAGTGCCTTACTTTATTTCAAGAAAACTAATTAAACTGTCTCCCCAATTATTCATTGTATTAAATTATATTAGTGTTAATAAATGCAAAAACCGGTGTTAAAACATTTCGCTAACACTTTATTTTAAGGTGTCCCTTATAATAACAATAAGTTATAGGAAGTACATGTAGTTAATTAATAATTACACTGCAACAAAGAGCCCCATATTTCTTTGCATTTAGCAAAATATAACTTTATTTTTGATACCGGGGTGAAATGTGATGCGTGTTCTGTCAGCTGCAGCACCTCAACATAAAATTCCTTCTTTTGTTAATATTTCATTATTGTACTGTTATTAATACTTTTTTTAAATACTACCTTCTTCTAATTCAATTTCCTTTTATTGTAGAGATGTTTTTATACATCTACCCTGTAAGAAATGCTTTTAAACTGTCCATCAAAAAAAAACCATCCAATTAGTCAATACTTATATAAGCCATTTGAATTATATTACATTACATCATTGTGGGAAAGCATCATAGATTGTCTCGTAACCTTTATACAAAATGTACTTCAGGGAAACATGCTTTCCGATCAGAAACACCTTAAATGTCTCTTTTAAGTCGTCCTCAGTGAAGGACTTCGGGATCATGACAAATATCCTGGTGAGCTCCTCGTCCTCCACATCTCTGTGACTGCCAGAAGATCTGGACTGAGCGATGAAGACCTAGACGAGGCAGAAACACCGTTATCTCCAGCACTGTGAACCCAGTCGAGTCACCAAACACATGAGCTTACCTTGATGGGCTTGGTTCCTTCGGCCAGGCATCTGCCGTGCATCTCCTCCATAGCGGTGCAGGCTTGCGAGGATTTGGCGAATTTTACAAACGACACTCCTTTCGACTCTTTCGTGTGCTTGTCTTTCACCACCCATATGTCCTGAACCTCCCCGAAAGCTGTGAAATGGTCCCTGATAATCTCCTCTGTGATGGACTTACTGGTGACGAGAAACAGCCGACTGTTCGGAGGCTCGTCCAGATAAGAAGAGGCTCGGTTAGAGTCGTCCATGCTCACGGTAAGAGATCAGATGTATATCATTAACAATGACGCGTTTAGCCAGTCAGCAGCCAGTGTGGAAAATGAGGTTTTAACCGCATATGGTCAAAATAGCATCCTGACCGCTCTGCACAACTCACGAGCGACACAGCAACTGACCAGACGCGCAGAAACGCACTTCATAATAAAAGTCACAGCGGGGGAAGACGGGGGTTCTTTTACTCACATACCGAGGTTTGTTTTTTTATTAAACACTAACACTCTCTTTCATTCGAATCAAGTGTATATCCTTTATAAATGTAGTTTAATTAATATATTATATTTGGAAAAAAGTACAAAGTTAAACATTATAACCAACTCTTACAGCACTTCAATAAATAAATAGAAATAATCAATAAATATTGAACAAAAAGACTACAAGTTGTTCTGGTGACACCTTTTCCCACTGAATGACTGTCTGAATATACCTTTTCCTAGAGATGTATAAAACACACATTTTAAGCATCAATGTTTACAGCATGTGGCAAATATATAAACTCCCTTAATTTACATGAATAATATAATATCTGTTTATTAATAAATAAATATGAAACAATCAAACACATATGTAACACAATACAAACTTTCCTTGAATGTCATAAGATGGTCAAACAAATTTACTAGAACAAATTATTAGGTTTATGACTGAAGGGAGTGTTGCTGGAGGAGGGCGCTCAGACTCTGCTCTGAGTGGATCTGATCTAAACATTTTAACCGCATTACAAGAACTTAAACATTACTACAACAACATACATTTACAGAGGATCACAATGTTTCCAACTATCATCAAATACATTCACAATACCATCAAAGGAACAAACTACACGGGGGATGACTGACAAAACATTTTAAGAAAATAGAATAAATAAGAATAGAAAAAAAATTATATATATATATATATATTTTTTTTTTTTTTTTTTTTTTAATTATACATCCTTCTTGTTTTTCTATTTCTTAGATCATTTAAATATTCAATGTAACACTTTAGATGAATTTAAAATAATGTAATGTTAGTGTAACAAAGCGGCTGCTGTAGAGCTCGCGCTCTCGCTTCCTTTTAGGCAAGGCGGGACTCGGAAACGGGATTGCAAAGAACGAAATATTTAATAAACTCGGCAAACATAAAGGAAAATGCGGAGAGCGACGCAGAGCTCTTAGTGCAGACGTGGAGACTTCAACACAAGACAAAGACAGACTGAAAAGAACCCGGATAAATACACTGACTAATTAGACACAATGAGACACACCTGGACAGACACGGCTGGGGGAGGATACCAGGTAACGAGCGGGGCGGGGTCACAAACGAGACACAGCACATGGAAACACAACGAAAACAAAACACAAGGCACTTGGAACGCAGGACGGCGTGACAGTTAGATCTTTATTATACCACTTTTGTTTCTGTATACAGGTGCTGGTCATATAATTATATTTCACTAAATCTATAAAAAAAAGTGAAACTTGTATAATGTAAACATTCATTCCACACAGACTGATATATTTCAAGTGTTGTTTTCTTTTAATTTTGATGATTATTAACAGCTAATGTAAACCCCAAATTCAGTATCTCAGAAAATGAAAATGTCTTTGTCCCAGACGAGACGCTTTTGGCGCTGTTCAAGAGTGGCTTGACACAAGGAATGTGAAGCTGAAACCCATGTCTTGCATAGGTCTTATAGTAAGTAATAAAGCTGAAGGTTCGTATTCTTTTGTAATTGCTAAAAAAAGGGTCAAAAATTCATCGAACAAGGTGAACCGTCAAAGAACAGTAATTAACAGACCCAAAAGTCCACTGTGTCTTCTGTGTATGGATAATTGTTTCCACAGGTCAAGCATAGTTGAGAGAGGTCCTAATAAGAGAGGTTAATAAATGCTTACTTTACATACAAACACCCCACATGAATTGCCATCCTTTTGTAAGGAATGTGGTCAAGTACCACATTGCCATTCTTCCTTTTCTTTTGTAGCCATAAATTTCCTTTGTAACAATTAGAAATATTTAAAATGTTAATACAAGTTCATAATCAGGCCAACAGTTAAAATGCATAAGAAGGGTGTATGTTTATCCTGACCTTACAGTAAGCTTCTTTATGTTTGTTTTCACCAAGTGAATTCAGGTACAGTATTCTTCATGCTCTTGCTGTATATGTAAACAATTTTAATTAACAGTAAAGTTTACATAATGCATGTTTTGTTTTTTTGTACAAAACAGTTTAGCACAATTAGCAAAATGTATGTGTTGCATCACCTACCTCACTTCCAAGAATTTCCCCAGGTCTAAGACGTTCAAAATCCCATGCAAGTATTTAAGAGCATATTTTACTGCAGAGTGTCCCTCCTTTTTTTCTTGCCCATATTTCTTGTAACACTTTAGGAAGGGAGGGAGGGAGGGAAGGGGAAGAAAGAGTGAGAGAAAGAGAGAGAATTCGAATTTTAACAAAATTTTATTACAAGTAAAATAATTCACAACGCAATTAAAAACATTTCATTTCACGTGAAGGCAAAAATCACATTAATGTTAAACATACTTCAGCTTCGATCAAAAACCACAAAGCATTGTTGCAACACCAAATTTTCAAAGATTTCAAAGACATCAAGATCATTCAAATTCTTGTAATTATTAAAATCAGTCAATATGCTTGAATCATATTGGAAAACAAAACAACTACATTCTATACAAAATTATGTTCAACCTCTTCCTGCTCATATAAACAGCCAGCTTAGCCAGACTTATCACAAAATTCAATAGCTAACAGACACACTTTCTCTTTCTTCCGTATCTGAATCCAAGAATAAACACTTCCAAAGAAAAAGTTTCACCACAACTTAAGAAAATATTTTTTAGCAGCAAAAGCAAGGTTTCCAATCTTGCATAGTTCACGAAAGAGTGCAAAAACAGTCTCTCTTATTACAAAAAGGACACACATCACCAACCTCTGGATTTAAAACTGCAAGAGCACCACGGAGGATTCTCCACTGCAAATCACCTGCCCTTTGCAATGGTGGTTTATACATAGCCGTCCACTATAAAAATATGCCATGGGGTGTCAACCTTCCTATTTGGAATTTATTTGTTAAAACTAAAAACACACAATACTTATCCATTGATTTCCCAATGCAAGATAAAAACTCTACACGCTCAGATTCAGCAGTCTCTAAAACTAGGCTTACTAAGGCCATCGCGAAAGCTAGACAGCAAGGACCATTCTGCTGGTTTAAGGGCAGCCTGCCACTTCAACAATAAGTGTGCAAATAGACGAGTAGATCTGAAGCCCAGCTGTTGAGCAATAACTTCAACATTTTTAAAATCAAGTACTACAAACTTCAATAAATGTCCCAAGGTGATGACTGTGTTGTCGACGAGAGCTTTATTTAGTCCTGGGAAAAGTGCACTGGCAAATAAATCCAAACGTGCTCCACGAACTAAAAGTTCCTCCAAGAGCCAAAACAAGGACTGTGGGTCTTCCATTTGTTCAAAAGCAAAAAGACTCCAAACCTTGAAAATTTTCTTGTAGAAAACTGGCAATCCAGAAGTATTTAGTTTTGAGGAGTCCAACAGAAAAAGAGTTGTGTCCAGCCCTAGATTCTCAAGCTTGTGTAAAATCACGTTAGCAACAGTACACCATTTAAAAATCAAGTGAACCAACTAGTACTCTATGAACACATTGCAACTGAAAGGGCTGCTATCCTGCTTTACAAATGTATTAAACCTTGTCCACCCTGTTATTTGGGCAAAAACAACATACTTTGCGGGACCCAATGCAATTTATCCCAGAAGAAATCTACCAGAGTAGGCTGAAATTTGGAAAACAAGTAAGTGGAGGATCAACACTAGCAAACTTGTGCCATAAAGAGGGTGTGACTAAATTATTAACTAATAAAACGTGCCCTCTATACACCATTTTAGGACACAGACATTTCCATTTTTCCAAGCGACCTTTAATTTTCTCTGTACCGTTAAATCATCACCCAAATACCCACCTAAATATTTAAAACCTGAGGTTTTTCAAACTAGGCGCTCTGGAAGGTCAGCTTTGCCTGCCATCCATTTACCCAATAATAATGCTTTGCTTTTCCCCAGTTTACGCTTGCAGAAGATAAACCTTTAAAGGCTGAAAGGAGTTTTAATAAAACCTGTATATCACTTTGCCTACTAATCATGACTGGCACATCATCAGCAAAAGCTGACAATATGAGATTGTCTTTACAATTTGGCAAATGAATACCGGGCAACTTAACTCTTATTTGATTTAAAAGAGCTTCAATCACTAAAGAATAGAGCATGCCAGAAAGTGAACGCCCCTGGCTAACACCTATATAAAAAGAACTTTAATATGGTCAATAAACTTTTCACAAAAGCCCAAAGACTCTAAGACCTTCCAAAGATAACGCTGTTCCACACAGTCAAAAGCTTTCTCCTGATCCAATGATACATTAAACATCTTGGAGACCCTTAAAAATATCACAAACTAAAGAGACAGTCAAATAATGACCTACTGGGAATGCAGCATGTATGGTCAGGATGGATGACACAATTCATGACTCACCTAAGCGATTTGCCAAAGCTTTGGAGAGCAGCTTGTAGTCAGAGCAGAGCAGTAATACAGGTCGCCAACACTTGATTTCAGTATGATCATCTTTCTTGGGCAAGAGGGTTAAAACTGCTCTTCTGCAGCTGGCCCTCAGCCAAGCTTTTATTCAAAACCTCTATCAAATCAGCCCAAAGTGACTTATACAAATCAACTGGCAGACTATCTATTCCTATATCTATATCTAGAAGACATGAATGACCCTGCTCTGGCCATTTTTCCTCTCCAAGCTGAAAAAAAAATCTGGAAGGAGCATCCTCTGAAAGTGTCATCTGACCAGAGCCCCCTGCGTTTTGAAACCCAGCATCTTATTTATCAAAGAGTCCAAATGGCTCTGTACACCTGTTGACTCAGCCCATTCTTGAGGTTTAGGAATTTCAGCCTCCAAGGTGTTCATGACTAAAGTCTCTCTAGTGACGTTTTGAGTATATTGCATACAAAATTGCTTCATCTGAACTTTCCCCCAAAATCCCACCATTGTCGTAAAAAACTGAAAGATCCCTTTGTGGTTTTAAATTCACCCCAAAACAAATACTTGCCATTTAATACATTTTCTTGTAGTTTCCAATATGCACCTTTAGGTTTGACAGAATTTACAAACACTACATTTTAGCTGGCTACAATTTACATTGCTTTAGTGTGCCATTCAATTACCTCCAAGTGTCATATAATTCACATGCCCTTAACAAGTTGAAATGGTCGATGGAGACAAGGAACCACACATCACAGATCTTGAGATGTAGGAGATACAGAGTGGAAATCCAAGGAGCCTGGGGAGAACACATAGATCGTGGAGAACACAGAAAAATATCACAAAGTTTCACAGGCAAGTATAGCTTAGAAAGGTCTTGCTTAAATAGTCCACTTGTCAGGAACGAGCTGGGACAGTGAAGGCTGTGTGTATGTGTCTTATTGTGGTGGGTAATGGGCTGCTTAATGTGACACAGGTAACAGTGATCAGTTTTCAAGGGGGAGTGAACGTTGTGATTGGGAGAATTGTGTTTGTAACACAATAAACATTAGGAAATAAAATAACTTTCCCAATTCCTAAAAGAAACTAATAAAAAAGTATAAGGTAAGTCAGTTACCAACCTTTTTAGTGCACCAAATTTGTAAAATAGTTGCACAGTGCAACCTGTGACCTCTTCTGCACTAGTGGAAAAGCCTCATACCACTTTGTGAAACAGTCTATCATTACACATTCTGTATATACTGTTAGCTATTTTTGGTTGGTATGAGCTTTCACATTAAATTCATTCCAGCAATTTCCCACGGTTCAGCCATCTGAGGAAATAGACTTATTTAATGTGGTTGTTTTTTTAATAAATAGAAAATAATATAACCATTCCATTTACATTAATTTATCTCAATAGGTGTATAATCAGCTTTGTTCTTTATTTCTGTTTTCTAGGCCTGACAGGCTGCACAATGCATGAACAGAGATAAGAATTTGAACAGTGCTAGAATGGATTAACATATGAGAAAGTAATCAAGACATTTCTACTTACCCAATTCCTGATATCAACAGTCATGGAAGGCCAATAAAATCATTTGCTGATGGGCACCAATTGTGTTTGTATGGAATTCAGCAAACACCTCTTTGGCCTCCGCTTTATTTAAAACTTTGGATAAACAACTCTCTCCATGTCTTCTCATATGGTATAAAGCTTAATCTAAAAGTAGTAAATCTGGTTTATTAAGCTATCAAAGCTCAACTCACCTTTAATCATGTCAGCTTTTCTTAAAAGTACATATTTTTAGTTTTTTGACAGATCAAGTAATGCTTCATATTTCTTTAAATCAATGTCTTATTCATGTCTTGCAGTCTCTGCTAATGAGCTGATGAGTTAAATCAGGTGTGGCTGGTATAGGAGATATGCAAAATGTGCAGGGCAGTGGAGCTTGTAGGACAGGTTTGAAAACCACCGCTTTAAATCAAACAACAACTGGAAAGTAGTTTCAACAGGACCTTCAACAACTCTCCTGGCTGCATAACCGGAACCAACTGGACAATACATGGCTCCTCATACCGTGATACGGGACCAGGACCTGTTACTTGCGGGCTTGAAACCACGAGGATAGGTGACAGCTCTCCTGGCTGCATAACCGTAACTGACAATGTTTGACACGGCTCCTTGGACAGTGGTACGGGGCTAGGACACGTTACTTGCAGGCTAGGAAACCCCGAGTACTTGGCACGGCACACCCAGCTGTGAAACCGACACCAACAGTTCATTACCCGGGTCTTCAGAACGTGATATGGGGTTAGGACCCGTGGGCTGGAAACCACGGCAACTTCGCCCGGCACGCTGGACCACGAAACCTGGCTTGGATTTAGGTGAAACAGAATGCACGGGAAGCAGGACGGGCAGATCGGTCCCTCAGGACTGGCAACTTCTTCGGGGGTGCCGATCTCAGAGGGTGGAACGAACACATGGACAAGTATAAAATAACACAGAGACCCCTACGGCGTTACAACGCCACCGTATATAAATATTCCTTTACGGTTTAATAGTAATGACATTATGAATTTCTTCACTAATAAAATAGATAACATCAGAAATACAATAACCAATGTAGATTCTACTGTGTCTAATATGCCAACTACTTTCTTCACACCCAAAGAAAAACTGCAATACTCTACCGCTATAGGACAGGAAGAGTTAAATAAACTTTTTTTTTTTGCCTATTAGATCCCATACCCAATAAATTACTAAAAGAATTGTTACCTTTAGAAGAAGAACTGCTTCTCAATATTATCAACTCGTCATTATCTTTAGGCCACATCCCTAAACCACTCAAGCAGGCGGTTATTAAGCCTCTTATTAAGAAACCACAACTAGACCCTAGTGAACTGGCAAATTACAGACCCATTTCTAATC
>JAUYWG010000042.1:2576108-2586466 GCA_034779775.1 Enteromius afrohamiltoni
GGTGACCCACCCCTTGGTGATTTCCAGACAATGGCGATCTGACCAGAGAAGAGAGGCGCTTCATCTCCTGTCTGAGCTGTGCACACATGACTGAATGTGCGTTTGGTCACTGAAGAGAATTTGGAGATGTTTGAGGATAGTAAACGATTGTCTTCTCAAATGAAATGGCAGTTAATATGAATTGTAGTAGTATTAAAATTAGGAATTGAATCACAAAAATTCTTGGAATTTATATTTTATTTCTATGTCCACTGACATAATAATTTCTTGAATTACTACAGTTAAAATTCTCTCTCTACAAATATCCAAAAGTGTTGTGAAGATTTTCACAAGTGACACTACTTAAAAGACACCAGAAATGGCTATTACGTTACTTTGCATTACCACCCAGGTATACTCTCAAAGACATCGCTGTGCAACAGAACAGAAAGGGATACATCATTACAACTAATTGAGTAGTAACAATTAAAACAATAATAATTACCAAAAAGATTACATTTTATGCACCCAGGGGTTACAACAATAGCATTATTAAAGTTGAATTAAGTTTAACTTAATTTGAGAGAAAATAATTATATAATAAAATAATAATTATATTTTATATTTATATACAGATCTTCAAACCTTAACTGCTCATGAAGGAATGTAATGGAAGTAATGGAAGAAAAAGTGAAAAACACTCTTTGCTAGCACACAGGTTGTCAAGGTAAAATGTTTCCATACAACACTGGCAATAAAACCTATGTTTATTAACAATAAATATGTTATTAAAAGTTGCAATAACATGCGAGGATCACAGTAAAAAGATGTCAGCGGGCCAAATATCTAAAGTTCAAATCTGGGATCCTGAAAAAAGTAACATACCATCTACTGACAAAAGAAGCTGAGCTTCTCCTCACAGTTTCTGTGTGTCAAGAGCTTTGTTTGCTTGTCCAGGGCTCCACAGCGAAGGTCTCCTGCAGGACACTGGTATTGTCTCGCCTGAAACCAGGTTGTGTAGTCAAGATCTTCTCCACTGAGCCAGAACCAGCCCCCTGCTAGAAAATGCAGACCAGTCCACACATACTCTGTCTCAGCCGGAGAGATTTCTATCAAAGCTGAATTCATCCTGTTCTTTGTGCTCAGAATGGCCAGATCAGTATATTGAGTCTTGCAGTACTCCAGAGCTCCATCCCAGGTCTCTCTCTGACTCACCAGAGTAAAGTTTGTCATGCAGAAGAAGGGTTTAGAGATATCGCATTGGTCATTTTGCAATTGATTATTCGAACGCAAAAGAAAGCCACAGTTTTTATTGTTAGTATTAGTTGGTAGATCCGATATTGTCATTTGTTTAGCATCTGTATCTCCAGATTCCTCCCACTTCCAGACATTTGTTTGGGGATTTTTGCGAAGTCCAATCCAGGCATCAGAAGTTCTACTAGATGCATTAGCTAAAAAACGCTGTTTCTCATTCACATTGATGAAGGTGGAGAGGGCATGAAAATAAGTTTTGCAGTGCTTTCGCGCACTACACCATCTCTTCTGCTCACCCACAAAGAAATGTTGTTTGAGAGCGGAGGAGATCTCCATGATTAGGAGCAGAGCGAGTGTCGTCTTCATCTTCAGTCACTGTTTCTGTTATTTTTTTGAAGTTGAGAACAGACCTGTGCTTGATGACCCTGACGTTCTCTTATTTAAATTGACACACAGCCAATGACAAATGAGTGTGTTGGTGTGACCAATCACAGCACACCTTTACAGACAGAGCAAATGAAACCGGTGCATTTAACCAATAAAAGGAACCTCAGCTTATTATTATTATTTATTGATGTTATTTTTTTGTATGGGCTCCACAGTTAATTTAGTGGACCCAGAATAGACTCTCATCTGAATAATACACAATTGTTTTTTGTTCGACAGTAACCCTTCAAAAACCAAGCATGGATGAGATCAGACACTTCCAGTGTGTATCACAGGATCATGGTGTTCGGGATTCAAACAAGTATCGAAATGTGAAACCTGCTGTATACTTTTTTAATGTACAGTTAATATATATATATATATAAAGTTCAATATAAAAAATGCAAAACATTTAATTAGTACATTTGCATAACTTTGGAGGCGATTTTCCCAGTATTTAGATTTGTTGCACCCTCAGATCCTCAGACCCTCAGTTTTATCTCGGCAAAATATTGTCCTATCCTAACAAACCATACATCAACAGAGAGCTTATTTATTCCGTTTTCAGGTGATGAGTGAAAGTCTATATAAGATGAAACCTTATGGGTTTGTGGTCCTGTGACACATATTTACTCTCTTTTCGTTTTTATATCAATAAACTAAAAGATTATCCAATTTAAATCAATCTGATAAATCAGTTAGCTGTCTGATTACATTACTTAACATGTGTAATGTAGTGAATTGTGTTACTAACTACAGTTTTGTCAAGTAATTTGGAATACAATTTGTCTCATGAAAGTCATGAAAAAAGTGGAGAAGAAGAGACTGAAATCGCTGAAATCTAGTGCTAAAACAATTTATGCCTATATAATACCACTCCAGAATCACAATTTGTTTAATCGCAAATCGTTACACACCGAACAGACATTTAGAAGATCTGAAGGTGTAAATAAAGATTTTCTACTTGCAGCATCATGTTGTGAATGTGTCCCATCCTGTCAAAAGCTTGGACAATCAAAGCTTGCAGTAATGTAGTAGAAATATCTCCATCTAGTGGTGAATTCTATACTAGAATCCATCGCACATACTGTATGGTGAATAAGTATCTAAACTGCTCAGTAGAGAATGAATAGTTTTAATAGTGTTGCAGAGCATGAAGCAGCTCTATAACACAGAGTGGTAGACAAAGACATAATAATTAAGCTTGATGAAAACAGAGCTCAGTTCCGGCCTAAAAACAAGGCATTTGAAGCCTAACACTGAGTGTTTACACAAAAATACTAAAGTTCAGTTCATCAATAATGATGGTGTTTCAATGTTTACCAGTGCATTTCTTGAAGAATAGCCTTCTTAGAGTGTGAAAAAAAGATGGCACTTTTATATTCAGTGCCCAAAATTATACTATATTATAAAACAAAAGAAATGAAGTTGAAATGTGTCTCCAAGCATAGACTCTTACTCAGAACACATACTGGGTTTTTATCCAACACCTTGGCTTGTTTGGTTTTATTTGAGTCCATTATTGTTTAGAAAAGATCCTATTACTGCCTTAAAATCCACAAAAGTACTAGATTAAGCAATTAAACAGTTATTATTAAGCAAGAACTGACTCCATAACCTGGATGCAAACATCCCGATAATGCTGAGAATACTGAGATTATAGAACATATTTTAACATCAAATAAAAGTAAACGTTAAGTGAAATCCGTTTATGTTCATGTGAAACAGCATTAATGCAAAATAAGACAGTTTCTAGCGCAGTAAAGACTTTAAATGAAATGAAATGTATAGAATGCTGAAGAAGTTCACCAAATGGGCGACGGCACTGAGAACTCCTCTCTCCTGTGCCTGTGCTCTGACTGTAACTCACCAGAGACAGGCTCAATTACCCAGCATTACAAATCACCCTGAAACTGATAGGTCTAACTCAGTCTGAACTAAAGACATCATCACATCTGTACGCCAGTGAGCTTACAGCTCAGTATTCAAATACCTGGCTTTTGTTGTCGCAGCAGTCTGGCAGTGTGCTTCAGAAACCCTCCACCTTCCCCAGCTCCACCTGTATAGATCTGCTATGAGGTGATTTGTGTATGCTAGTATAGAGGGTTGTTCATATGTGTTATATGTGCAGCAGCAGCATTTCCTACACGCTCTCCGCAGCATGTTGTGGATGTACTGGCGGTTTAAAGTCACAGCACTTGCTCTGCAGCAGCGTAGCAGATCTATTCTGCCAAGACCACACACATTAACACTGTCATGTGCATTACCATGCCCATCCGTCTCAGAGTTGTCTTGACAGAACGTAGTTACAGATAAACTCCCAGCACCTGGGAAGAAAATATTGAATATTGTTTTCAGAGAGGAGCGCAGGTTCTTTTCTGGCCTGACATTAGTTCATTTAGCACAAATATGTAAACCTGGAATGAAACTGACTTGAAGGCATTGTGTATGTAACAATAAAACAAGCCAATTTAATGTTTATGGTAGATTTTGTGCCGAACTTGACAGTTTTTCTGCTAGATTCTGTGCTATTGAAATTGAAAAAGAAGTAGAGACTTTACTACCCTGTAAACAGACGTGAAGTGATCTGATAGCGACACGATCTGATACATGCATGGAAGTTATAAAAAGATACTAATAACTCAGCCCTATGTGTTATTATCACGAAATGGGAAACAAAATCGTTTTTGTGACAGCGTACATAGATTGCTGTCATGATCGTTCACGAGGCGCCGCTGAGGGAAGCCACTAAAGTTCTCGCCCCAGTTAACACTGAAAGCTGATGCCGTTTATGAAAAAAATAAAGAGGCTCTAATGGCATCAATGGTTTTATAAAGAACCTTTAACTTTCATTGATACTTAATATTGTGAAAAAAAAGATTCTTTATGGTGGAAAATTAAGGCATTCCCTCTATATGACACTGAAAAAACCTTTAAAGAGTGTAGTATGCGCATAAATTACAGGAGGGTCACTTTCAAGAATGTGGTGATGCTTTTGGACAGCTGCAGAACTCAATTTGTCCACTAGAGGTCGACGGAGCTGCAACTTTACTTGGGGAAAAGGCGAATTAGTGATATAATGTAACTGAAAGATAGATGCTAGATGTTGGCTCGACTTGGAAGGTAGAGATAGGCAGTGGTATTTTATTTATTTGTTTGTTTTTATTTAGTGGAATGTGGCCAAAAGTATAACAAGGGCTTTATTTAACTAGTATATAGGTAATGATCTGAAATAATGCATGCAGACGATAATGCATGCATCGCTTGACAGTAGTCACGAGAGACTTGAAAAGCCACTGAGACTCCATTTCCCAGTGTGACCGAGGATGAGCGTCCTTGTGATAAAACAGCCCAGTTGATGAAAAGCCTCCGAAGAGGGCGGAGGGATGCGTGCTCGTGACGTCAGCGATGCACCTGCGAGGCGCTCTGTCGCATCATCTCACTGGCGCTGCTTTAGAATGAACGAGAGCGAGTTGCGCTGCATCCGACCGGACCGCCGGGTCGCCACTTGCTCAAACTCCGCTCCTGTCGCGGAGGATCTGTCGTTTGAAGTTTGCCAATGACACGCTGGGCTCTGCAAAACGCGCGTCTCTCTCGTTTCGTGTACAGATGACCGTGGCGGCAGCTATGGCAGGGTCAAACATGGTGTTTTCCGATGTTGAAAGTTTTCTAGACGAGCACCCGGAATTATTAGAGGACTACCTGAACAGAAAAGGGAAGGCGAGTATGGTGGAAAAGTGGATGAAGAACCACCACGCCACCAAAACTCCGGCGAACTCCAGCACGGACGCGGAGAAAGCGGCGAACGCGTGCGGTAAAGACAGCTGGGCGAGCAGAAGCGACGGGCTGCAGAGACGAGCGTCGCAGAAAGAACTGAGGAAAACCTTCGCCAGGTCTAAAGCCATCAACGCCAACAGGACGTACGACGAGCACGTCAACTCCAGAGCGCAGGAGCCGCTGAGCAGCATGAGGAGGCGCGCGCTGCTGCGTAAAGCCAGCTCGCTGCCGCCGACCACCGCGCACATCCTCTCCGCGCTGCTGGAGTCCAGGGTCAACATCCCCCAGTACCCCTCCACCGCCGTAGACTACAAATACTACCTGAAGGAGCACAACGAGAGGGAGTTCTTCCTGGAGCTCGTCAAAGACATCTCCAACGACCTGGATTTGACCAGTCTGAGTTACAAGGTCCTGGTGTTCGTGTGCATCATGGTGGATGCTGACCGCTGCTCCCTGTTCCTGGTGGAGGGACCGGCCAATAAAAAGACTCTGGTGTCCAAGTTCTTTGACGTTCACGCTGGGACCACAGTGTTGCCTTCTCTCAGTAACTCGGATGAGGTGCAGGTGCCCTGGGGAAAGGGCATCATTGGATATGTGGCTGAACACGGGGAAACTGTCAACATTCCCGATGCATACCAGGTGAAAGCAGGAATAAAGTGATTGCTCCTTGTCCAAAAGAAAGAAAGAAAGAAAGGAAAAAACACCTTCAAGGATGTGTGTTCGGAGTGGCAGTCGTAAAGGGATAAAAATATCCACCAAATAAGATCTTACTGGTTAAAGTCAAATTCCTATGCATGTCTATTTTCTTTGGGATTCTATTTAATTCCAGTTTAGGATCGTTTCCAAATTCATCTGCGATTAGGAACACTTTACCATACAGTAGGATCACGTTATATTTTCCCAGATGGATAACTCGTTATCATATAGACAGGACAATCACTGAGGGTGACACACAAACACATTTTAAGTGAAGCGGAATATGATATACGTTTCTAGTCCAAAAGTCCTAATGTGCACAGGATTGATAAAATCCTTTATTATTTTTAATATGTATTATAAGATCGTTAAAGTAATAGGCAGAAAAGTATTTCACAGAGACAGTTATTGATGCTAAGCAGAAATAAAATGATTAAAAGAATGATGGAAGTATAACTGTGATCAAATGTGAAGGGAATAAATCAAGCACAATCCTATATTTATTTAGGTGTTAATGTTAAAGAGATAAAAACTTATGTGAAAGCATCTAAAACCTAATCACAGATTCATTTCTGTGATACAGATGATCATGAACATGCAGTTTATATTGTAATTTCTGTATGAAAACAATAGGAAGCTATTATGAGATTAGAAGCTTCTGCCAGTCAAACTCTACAAAAGGCACATGTTTGTACCTTAAAGGTACATATTAATGTATACATTTGAACCTAATGGGTACCTTTTGATAAGATGCCACCCCTTTATTTCTGAGACTGAAAGCTGAGGACAGAATAGCTAATGGTTTTCTATTTAAACTTCCATCCTAATACAAGTCTGTCCCTCACAGCATAATTTACATCAATATAATACACAGAATTATAAACAAAAATAGTTTCTGGACCAGCTAAACACCAGGACAAGAGACTGGTCAACACCACCTAAAGCTGTATTGTATGTACTTGTTAAATGATTCTCATTTGGGGCCAGTGGAAATTCAGTTCGGGTTAGGAAGCATTAGCATTTGTGGTGAGGTCACTCACATGACATTATCCCATACAGATAATGACCATCACACAGACAGGAGAGTGTTTTATTGTGACCCTGGGTGATGTTTTTGGTTCGATTATTCCCGGAGATCCATAAAGGGCCTCAGTGAAATAATGAGTAGTGTGAGAGTATCTGAGTATTGATTACTGAATCGATCAGCTCAGACAAACTTCATCCTCTCCGTTCTACAGTTATATGATGATGATGCCAGTTCGCAGTTCTCTAATTAGTCTGTCAATCTGCGTTTGCCTCCTCATTTAGCAAGCGGAGCAGATCATTAAAACTGCATTATTTATAGCAGTAAACTCAGCATTTCAGACACCACACGAGATGGAAACATGTGTGAACAATGCAAATAATAAAAAACTTTATAATAAAGTCATTACTGGAATTATATATCAATTGTATGCCAAAATATGAATAAGTAAAAACGTGTATGATATTTAAACATGAACTAATCTTTTAAGCTTTATTTAATGTTAGTGTTTGTTAATGTTCAAATATTATTAAGCTACACTGCTCATCAAAAGCTTGGAATAATTAATAATCGGGCTGCATTTATTTGATCAGTTATAAACTCGCATATTGTGAAATATATTTCTTTTATTATTTTACTATAATACACACATTCATTCCTGTGATAAAAGCTGTATTTTCTGCATCAGATCCTTCAGAAATCATTCAAATATTCAGATTTGCTGCTCAAAAAGCATTTTCTTACACTCAAAAAATGCTGGATTGTTTTAAGCCCACTTTGGGTCAGAGATGGACTAAGCCAACATTTGGGTTAAAAATTGAATGGATAGAGATTTTCATATTTGAAACAAGTACATTAGTACATTTAGAGTACATTATTAATGTTGAAGACAGTTGTGCTGCTGAATGTTTAAGTACGGTTTTGTGTGTTATGTACGTATTGTAATACGTTACCATTTAAAAGTCTGGGTAATTGTTAAAGGAAAAGAAAGAAAATACGTTATCACAAGGCTTAAGCTAGTCCCAGACTAAATTGCATGTTTGAGCTGTCTCAAAACAGGTCAGTGTCATTGTTCTGTGTTAAGATGCACACCTGTAATAATTTCTAAAAGCTGCTTAAATATCTTAATTAAACTAATGCCTAGTCCTTGCTTAAGTTAAGCCCCGCCTGTGAAACCGTTAGAAAAGTTTTCTATTTCAGCTGTTCTTTTAACTTTCTATTCATCAGGTATATCTGCAACAGTGTATTATGGTTTCCACAAACATATTTAGCAGCAAGAACTGCATTCAGCAATGAAAATATTAAAAATCGCACCAATAATAGTTAAAAATAGCTGAGCAGCATATCTTTCCGTCTTATAACGTTAATTTGAAATTTGTATAATATTTGATAATATCATATTTATTACATCTTTTATCCGATAAAAGCAGCCTTGCTGAGAATAAGAGATAGTTCTTCTATTATTCCAATCTTTCGCTCATGTGTTATAAAGAGCTGGAGAGCAGAAATATTCTACTCCAGGCAGAGTAAGTAGGGTTCCTCGTGTTTCTCTCACTCAGTATTTTTTGCAGTTCTGTTTAGTGCCGCTAGCAGCACAGCAGTGACACACTTCACCTCTAATTAGTTTGGCTTCTCCTAACAGTTATTATAAGTGTTCCTGTTCAGCTGAGAGTGACTGTCTCTTGTTTTCTTTTGTAGGACCATCGATTCAGTGATGAGATTGATAAACTCACCGGATATAAAACCAAGTCTCTGCTGTGCATGCCCATCCGCAACAGTGATGGCGAGGTCATCGGGGTCGCACAGGCCATCAATAAGAGTCCCAACGGAGCTCTCTTCACCGAAGATGATGAAAAGGTACCACATGCACACACTCCGTTACAGCGCTTTTCTGGCTGATCCTTATTAGACAAGTTAACTATGCTTGCTTTCAGCCTTCTAGAAGCCTTTGAACTAGTGTGTTTCTTCCAATGTGTAAAACACAACACAGACATGAACTTTTTCTCCATCCTGAATGGTTTAATGTTAAGAATGGAAATGAATGCTGAGACTGACACGTGAGTGGTAGAGGAGGTCAGGGTCATCTCTTAGCTTTCAGGTCATTAGCAAAGCATTTCTACCTAAGGATGTTAATTTTTAGATGATGGAAAATGGAAATACCATTTGTGTAACATTAGCAAGACATTATCAGCTGTTTAATAATACAGTCAATCCAAAGGTCTATGATATCAATTACCTTTATTTGTCCAACTATTTTATGCAACACAAGAGTGATGCATAAAATAGACTCCCATTCCCTTCAGTCATTCTTCCTCTTATTCATTAAAATCAGTTTCTGGGTTGTGCCATTGAGGAGCAGGTCAGAGCTGGTGTGACTGAGTGGAAGTGGAGACTAATTTGCATATAGATCCACATCTACTAAATGATTTTGTCAGTCAGAGTCCACTTGACCCCCGCTGGCACCTGAAGGTGTTTTGGGGGCCTGGAGAAGTTGACATGCCCTTACATTTGTGTTTGTTTTTGACGTGTTTCTAAATGAAGATCACGCAGACCTGGTTTGTTTTCATCCTCAAAATGGAACAAATTGTTGAATAAAGTAGTTATTTTTGTTTTCTTCATTGAACTGTGCTGGTAACGAGGAACATATCTGAAGAAAGGATCTCAAAGATTTACAAAATATTGATAAATATTGATAAACCACAGCACACAAAATCTTCAGTCTGCAAAACTGTGTGAACTTTTAATATCAAATGGCTTATAAAATGTCAGATTAATTTTTATAATACACCTTTCCTCACTTTGTAGAGTGCATGATGATGCTCATCAAAAAATGTGATAATTCTCAGATAAATGTGAAATTTGACAGAAGACTGGCATTTCCTTTACAAGACCAACTTTAACCCAACTGGTAGAGAAAACATTGTTTAATAGAAACATTTCATGCATTTGATTGCTAACCATATTCTGTACTATGAAGACCAATAAGACAGATGATGATCATCCGTGACATTGTCCATTGCTTTTTTATTGGACTTACATAATTACTAGGGATGTAACGGTATCAAAACTTCACGGTACGGCAATACCTCGGTATGAATGGCACGATACGGTATTTATTGAATCATTTACAGGAAAAACAAAACTAATGAAGAGACTCAAAAAAAGTGCCAGAAGTGTTTATTAAACAGTTTACATGAACACT
>JAUYWG010000042.1:2596812-2621256 GCA_034779775.1 Enteromius afrohamiltoni
TAAATTAAAATTAAATCGATTAATATAAATTAATCTTACCTAATTTATAGGGAATGTTTTTTTTTCTTGTTAAAGAAATAGTAAAAATAAAATGTATGCTTTACATCATGAAGTAAAAAACTTTCCAAAACTTATATGAAACCGGAAGTGGCATTTTTTAAAATGTTGGCCTTATTTAGCATAAGAATCTAGCTCTTTAAGGCCTGGTTTCACAGACAGGGCTTAGACTAAGCCAGGATCAGACCATAGTTCAGTTCCTACGAAAAACATATGTGTGCACAAGGTGCTGACATGTTTTAAGATCAGTCAGTGCAAGTTTCTTTCAGCTGAAACAGCTCAGATTTACATTTTAGTCTAGGACAAGGTTAGGCCTTGTCTGTGAAACCAGGGGTAAGACTTTACATAACTTAAAACGCATTAAATAATACTAGAACCCCACTCTTTAAATGGTTTGCAGCTGTAATCTCACCATGCTCTCTTTCAATGTGAAACTTCACACACATGCTGGATTTCATGCTCTACTTCTGTGTAAACCCTGCCTGCTTTGATTTGATCACCCAGGTTAATGATTTTGACATTCAGCGCTGCATAATGGAGTGCATTTCAAAAACTTGGAGGGACTTATTCCCTGGCTTAAACAGTTTTCATCTGATAGACATTAAAATGGGTGGAAAATATCTCACTGGCTTATAGGCATGTGTGATATGGGCATAAAAGGTATTACAGTAATGTATGGTATTAACTGAGATAACAATATCAATTATGATAATTTAGGGAATCTTATTCATTAACCAAGAGAAAAAAAATAAAATTTTTGTTTTGTCCAAAAGCCTCATTCTGTGATTTTAAAATCTTGTCTAATCACAAAAGGCTACTTCAAAGACTTGACTTATTCTATTAAGTTAATTTTGGGAAATAAATGTCATCTTTATTGGTTTGAAAACAGGCTCATGCACATGCAAAACGGTATCATATGTGCTACTGTACATTTATTCAAGACTCAAGAGTGACTTTTTTTTGTTGCACTGTACAGCCCTAAGTCTGACCAAACCAGTTACAGGAAGACTAATTCATATCATGGGGATAATTTTATATCGCAAATGATAAGATATTGCCGATCCCTGCTGCTTAATTACACAAAATAAGGCACATCTAGAGAATTGAGGATGGACTTTTAGTGAGCAAATACTTAATAGTGTCCTAACAACCACTCAGAAAACCCCAGCATAGTGCGTAGTAACACCCTGTCAACCACCAAAAGCAAGTTTTTTGATGGGCGAACACTGTTGAGTGTGGTGAGCACAGATCTAATCTGTTCTCTGTGTGTCTCTGAGTCCGGATGTGCTGCTGGGATTCCAGATGGGCACACAACTCTCTGCTCTTTGTTGTGAAATGCCACAGCACTGTGAATAGTCCCATGAATTCTCAGCGGGAATAGCAGAAGGTAGCGCTGAGGAATTACTGTGTATTCAATACAATATCATATTCTCTCAGACAGTGACGCAGAACTGAGTGACGCAGATCTGCCTTACAGAGTGTGTGTGTCTCTCTCTCCATTGAGCTGCTGTTCAGTCCCACTGTGAAAAGGCTTCACCGCTCTAGCATTTTAATCAGAAATAACCCTAGAAAATGACTATACCACTCATACTCCATGCTGCCTCAAAAAATACCATGCTGTTACCACAGTACCACATCGTAAAATACACTACACTTTATTCATGGAAGTTACTCCAGAGTGCCTCAGTAAATGACCTTGTTATTAACATTGTACATGTCTAAACAACACAGATGTTATGATTTGAGTACATGCAGTACCATAATTTTAAAAAGAAATTAATAATATGGACATATATACTTAATATAAGAATATACATAAGTGCAAACTGAATGTGATGTTTTCAGACTCAATTGCGTGTAATTTCAGTTAAATGAAAATACATTAGAGTGAATTTTAGAATTTTATTGTGACTCATTTATTGTACTGTAAGTAGGACTAAAGATGGTAAACAATATACCTTAATATATTTTCAGTTTAAACTTGTTTTGAATGTATTCAAATATGTTTTCAACTTCACACCTCGACTAATGATGTTCAATTTATTACATTTAACATATTGAGCACACTATGTGTGCTTTAGGTCAGAACATTAAAATGTGTATTTCTTTAATGCACAAAAAAAGATGAAAATATAATAATTAAAAATGCAAACTCATCAAATTCATGTATTTTTTCGCTAAATTTTGGTTTTTGTATTCTTTATTTATAATTTTTTTTTTTTATAATTTATAATTTATAATTTATAATTTTTTTTTTTTGCGTGGACACAAATAAAAGTAGACCCGTAACAGTTCTGACTGAGGTATTACTCATACCTTTAGCCTATCAGAAAAAATGACGGCGTCTGCCTTTTTGTTTCCACTGAAAAAAATGCAAGTGGTTGCACTGCTTCCTCCGTGTGCTGCAAGAGCCTGTTTTAGATTCTCCTCACAAAGTGAATATACCATCATACCATCGCACACATGTTATTACAGCGCAGGTTTAACGTTTGAACAGTGTTATATGCTTGAAATGTTTTATTTTAATTTAGGAAAGTTGTGATGATTCGAAAAGGTTAAATTGATTTAACAAAAAACTAACATTACTTTTAAAAAAACTAAAACTTATATTTAATAAACAAAAATGCTCCAAGTGTTATGTAAGGTTATGCCAGAGAGAGCGAGATCAACTAAATACATCGCTCTACACATACTGTATATATTAGAAGCTGTCCTATCCATTCATTTACAAACACATGGATAATAACTGACCACCAACAGAAAATAGAGCTGCCTTGCAGCATTTTTATACGTTAATGTGCTGTCTTGCTGTTTTTTGAATAATTTAAATTTCGGCTAAGAGTGTGTTGTAACGCAAGCATTACTGAATATGTACCGAGTAAAATATTACTGAAACCTGATTAGTAATGCCTTACACTACTGCGTTACAGCAAAAAGTAATTTATTACTGTAATATATTACTTTTGTAACGCGTTACTCCCAACACTGGTTATGAATGGGTTTTAACTTCAAGGACACTTAAGAGACCTTTGATTTATTAATAACATAATATCAACATGTATCCTTTTTTAAACTACACATTTACTATATGAATGTATTCAGTACAATTAATATTGATATATTCACAAAAAGAAAATGTACAAAAGCACCAGTATCAAGATACATGTCCAGTACATACGATGTTACTCTAAGGTATTTCAGAGAAAACCATCATGTTACATATCCAAAAAGCCCTGGTATTTGTATGCTTTTATTAATTTATGATGGTATGTACATGCAATAATTACCTCTTCATTATTGTTCGAGAAATGTTTTTCAAACCACAACAATGAAATGAGTCTCTGCAACATCAATCAATCTTTCATTTTTCCATCTTTTAATTTTTAGTTTAAACATTCAGTACTTTTACTGGTGTAGTTCCTTTCGCTGACCAGATTGCCTGGCCTTTTTAAATGCACAGCAGGAGTTTGCTGGTTCTGTAGTCTTGTTGAAATAATGATATGTAGGCCTGCTTCCTGTGGAGCAAAGTGCATAGAGATATGTGTGTTACAAGGCATTCGTAACTTTGGCTCGTTTAGACAGTTCCAGTCAGTTGTAAAGTCAACATGAAACAACAACAAAGAACAAGATTTCAAACTCGAGACACATACTAAATTATTGCTTGTTTATTGCTAGTGAGACGGATGTCTGGTTGTAAGTCTGTGAGTGTCTGAGATGTATGTTTTTTTTTGTTGAAAATAGGCCACAAGAGCCCTGAAGTGGTGACTGACTGCTCAGTATGTGCTTACCTGTAATCCTGAATCTGTATTCTTCAGCTCAGGAACATGGTAGGGACGGGCCAAACACTAAAGCCCAGTGCTGTTTGTTAACATCTCGGCAAACACAGGTCCTCTGCATTAATTATAGATCTGTTTAAAAAGGTCATTTAAGGAAAACTGAATCAAAATCTCTTTTCACAGTTCACCTAAGACTGTAGAAATGTTTTTATGTTACAACCATGGACTCATGAACATACAGTGTTCATAAATTTCCATGGCCTTTGCAGAATATGCAAAATGTTACTAATTTTAATAAAATAAGAGAGATAATCTTATTTAATACTGTCCAAAATAAGCTATTTCACATAACGTCTCGGTTACGTATTGTAACCCTCGTTCCCTGAAGAAGGGAACGGAGACGTCACGTCAGTGATTGTCGAATAGGAATCTCGCTTCGAGATGCCAAAACAATGCAAACACGCCAATGATTTTTATTGGCATATGCTGATTAGGATCAGCTGAACCCAATCGCCTTGCGAGTATAAGTAGATCAGCCGATCTAGCGTTCATTAGGTCTTCGCTGAGGAGCCGAGCCAGTGTTACAGCCCCTAGCGGAGGTACAGCCCCTATGGCGACGGGACGTGACGTCTCCGTTCCCTTCTTCAGAAAACGAGGCTTACAATACGTAACCGAGACGTTCCCTTTCAGTCGGTCACTCTGATGTCACGTCGGTGATCGACGAATAGGGATCCCTACCAAAGCGCCATAGAGACGGTCCCTTCCAGCCCCATGTAAGAGTCACCAACCCCCTGTGTTTGGTTTGTAGGAAGGTAGAATCAGTCAGATGCTCCGCCACAGTGTCTACTAATAAGGATTACTGGAGAAGGATACCAAGCCAACTGAACAGGTCCTACTTCGGCTCTTCAGCTCTGTTAGAGGTGAGAACATGAGAAGAAACCGGTTCCACACGCAGACTATAAAATCTAGCGAATGTGTAAGGGGTCGCCCTTTCAGGTCTGAGGTCCTGAAGCTCTGTGTCCGATCTACGTAACATCTTAATGCTCGGACAGGACACAGCAACAGTAAAGTTGGGTCTGCCTCCTCCGAGGGCAGTGCTTGGAGGTTCACACCTGGTCTGTAAAAGGAGTGATAGGAACCTTGTGCACGTAACTGGGCCGTGGCTCGACCGAATATGCCTGCAGGTCCTCTACCCTTTTGATGGAGGCCAATGTGAGCAGGAGGAGAGTTTTCATTGATAAAAACCTCAAGTCGACTGCTGGCAAAGGCTCAAAGGGATCCTCTCTCAATGCTCTTAGCACAGAGAGAGATCCTTGTGCTGAGAGGTTGTGGTTTGCAGCGATAGCAGCCACATAGACTTTAAGAGTGGAGGGAGACAGCCCTTGCTCCAACCCTTGCTGCAGAAAGAGAAGCACAGATTTGATCGGGTATGTTCAGGGGTCTTCTCGTCGAGAATAGCACCAATCGACGAACAGTTTCCATTTCAACACGTAGGCAGCTCTAGTAGAAGGCGCTCTCGGAGAAGAAATAGTGTCAACTACCCTTTGAGGTAGGCCACTTAGAACCTCTGTGTCCTTTCCAGGGTCCAGACATGGAGTTTCAATGAAATGGCGTGAAGCGACCTCAGATGCTTCTGACTCCACAAGAGGAGGTGGCGGGCGAGCTGCGACATACGATGGGGCATAGAACACCCCTGAACCTGGGAGGCCGCTGGGCGAACTGAATCGCATAACCAAGCCATCGAGACGGTCTGAGCCCTATCCAGGCATCCAAGAACCGAGCAAGAGGCACCATCGAGACCAATGGGGTGCCGGAGGTGGGGCAGCGAGGGGGAACGCAGGCGTCCAGTCCGAGCGTCTCTGAGCCAGTTCGGAGAGAGGCTTGCATGTGTCTGTGTGTGCAAGTTACCTGCGTTCCGGCAGAAGTGAGGCCGGAAATCTGTTGGTTCGTGCTCCCTGCTCTGACTGCTGCCTGAAATGAGAGGAGAATGAGTGTGTAACAAAAGCTCTTTTTTAGGCCTGACCACAGCATCTCGTCCCCTCAGGGGACCCAGAGATAGAGAAAACCGCGAGATTTTTTTGTCGAGATTTTGGAATTTTTCGCCCCGGTCCTCCACCGGAGAGGGAGTGGAGAGTCCACCCCGAAGAACAGTTACTTTCTAACCCTGGGTCACCCGTCCTGGAACCTTCTGCCCTTGTTTTCCTGCAGGGGCCTGGACGGGCTGGAGGAGGCTGAGGCTGTGCCAGCAGGGCCAGAGTGCAGCTGGCCGCCTGAGGCGGACGTGATGGAAGTCTCAGTCTGCTTCTTGGCGGTGGGGACCAATCATTTTGCCTTGGAGGCTCAGGATGCTGTGGAGGGTTCCACTTAATCCCGATCCCCCTGGCGGCCCGGGAAAGCATAGCGACCAGTTCTGGATCGGTATCCGGTATGGTTGAGTGTCCATCGGACACCGCTTCATAACCGAATGCCTCATTTCCAGAACCGTACTCTCCTTCCGATCCAGTAACCGACATCTGATCATCAGGGGGAGCTCCAAAAGTGACATCTGACACCATTTTCGGTTAATCAGGCTGCCCAAATGGAGACTCCCAACAGTGTCGGAGTGCGGGTGACAGGAGGCACTCTCCGAGGAGAACCGGAAGCTCCGTGGACGCTGCCAGCCCGAGCCCCAGAATGCGAAAGAGGAATAAGGACTCCCTTCTACGGTCAAGTAAGCATAATCCGCAACTCCGAGATAGTCATCTTCCTGCATGAGAAACATGAACTATCCACGAACGCCGCTTTAGCATTCTCAATGCCCAGGCATGTAAACAGCGTGACTGTCCGCTGACGCCAGGTAACGGCCACATCCAACAACGCTCTGATGGTATGAAATTTCTTGTTAAAGGAAGAATCTTTAAAAAGACGTACCACCCGTGAGTACTCTTTTAGCTTTGCTCTTTTGTGAAAGGCTAAAGCAAACAGGTAAGATGGCTCGGTAAACAAATGCAGATTTGTTTTGGCATCTCGAAGCGAGATTCCTATTCGTCGGTCACCGACGTGACGTCAGAGTGACCGACTGAAAGGGAACAGATGTTTATATATTCTCTACAAGAAAAAATAATAACTGAATTCATAAAAATGATCCTCGTTCAAAAGTTTACATACCCTTGACATACCATTCTTTGGTTTTCCAGTATTTTTGGCATATAAGAAGGCTTTTCAAAAGTGACCATGATTTTGAGATACATCTTTTCAAACTGAGGGCAGCTGAGGGACTCATACACAGCTATTACAAAAGGAGGAAACATTTACTGATGCTCAAGAAGGCAACTCATTGAATCAAAACCCATGCCACTGAATATAAGATACAAAAGATAATTTGTTATCTCACAATTGTGGCGTTTTCTTCCTAGAATTGTGTGAAATAATTAATTGTGCTTCAGATCTTGGCTTGCGGACCTTTACCATACCTGTACTGTCTCTCTCCAACATCACTCCCCGTCAGTACTTATTGTGCATTCAATTGAAACACTAAAATGCCAAAAAAGTTAATCTAAAAAAAAGAAAATTCAGAATTGCAAAATATAAACTCACAGTTGTGAAAAAAAGTCAGGATGGTAAGAAAAAAGACACAAAATCTCAGAAAGGTAAGAATTGTGAAATTTAAACTTATTTGATTTAAGTTGATATATACTAAGTCAAAGTAAGTAGATATAAACTTGAAAGGAATAAAGTCAGAATTATGAGATATAAACTCACAATTTTGAGAGAAATCTGAATTTGGACATGTATACTCACAATTACCATTTTTTATTCAGTGGGGGAAATTGACTTTTATTCCAAGTTTGAGTTTCAGCACTAATTGTTTGGTGATAATTCCAGCTGTGAGAGGCTGTTATTGAAGGCTTGGGTATTTAAAAAGTACTTAGCCAATGATATCAAAGGTCATTAACATAGAAGTCTTGAAGGTGTAGTGGGTGCAAAATGATGACGAGAAACTGCCTAAAACTACATGGTGCAGAAACATTAATGGACTACAGGGAAAAATTACAGTGACGAAGAAGTTTCGGGAAAAAAGCTGCCACAAAATTTTGTGTATAGTGATCATGAATAGTTGTCGGTGTTTCCGTGTGAAGGAGCACAATTCTCTCGTTTCATTAGCTTAAGGGTTTAAATGAGCAGAAAGTGCTGTGAGAATCTGTTGATCGCTCCCACAGGTTCAGGGCACATCCGCTCTTTATTAAATGCGGTAAACAGGCTGAATGCATGCAGCCCAGACTAATGGGCAGACAGACAGAATCCAATTACTCCAGGAGCCCGTTTACCTGTGCTCTCTGTGACTTGAAGACTGACAGATTCACACAGGCCTCTCTGTGGTGTCACACTGGCTTGTCCTGAGGCAGGTTTTGATGCGCTTCCTGACAGAATTTTAATATGAGCCTGTTTATTCTCAACATTATGACTATACTCATTTCTCTCAGAGAGGCTCTCTGGCTCGCCAAGAGGAATGCGAGTGTGTTTTTGTCATTCTGATGGCTGTCTGACTGTGTGTTTAGCATCCTGGAAGTGCTAGAGGAGATCTCAGACCTTTAGAGCACAGCTTTAAGTACATTCAGGGCAGTCAAGTTCTGCTGTCTCTGTCACACTTCTTCATAGACTGCAATTAGGTTGAGTTTATGAGATATTGAAGAAAATACACCAAGCAAATACACACTTCTATTTTATATTTAACAGACTGGACATATGGAACACTATACAGAACAAACAAATGAGGATTTATTAACATTATCACTGTAACGCCTACTGTATCATATCTGATACATCAATTTCTAAGATGTCAAATTGCTTATATACAGTACAGTACCTTCTGTGATTTGCTTGTTAATGTATTCTTTTGTAGCAAGTAAAAGTTTTGTTTTTTTTACAACTGCAAAAACCTTATTTGTGTTTTTTGCTGTGAAATCTTACATGCATGTTTTGCTGTCACAAACGTCTTTTTTGATACTTTTTTTTAAAATAAAAATTTCTTCAAAATTAAGCATTTAAATATCATCTTACTAAGACACTATTCTAAGATTGACAGCCGTTATCTACATGCTTTTTATGCTGTTATAGATGAGATCTTATTTATTAAAATTGGCAAACTATGAGATTTTTATCTCACTTATCTCACAAAATTGAGTATGTTTTAGTTTAGTTTGAATAAAACATTCTTTTTTTTTCATAAAATATTTGCTCCATGTTCTACTATGCAATATGTGACAAAAACTGTTTTTTATATGCAAGATTAGATTTTGAACATTATTATTTCATATGTCAGGCTTTACAAGGTTAAAGGCTTTTCAAACACAAGCAGTGTTGGGCAGTAACGCGTAATGTAAGTACTTTTTTAGTAGCGGAGTAATTTAACATGTTATAATTTCCAAAGCAGTAATTAGGATATAGTTACTAAGCCAAGGTTGCTATATGCGTTACTGTCGCATTACTTTGCTGAAAGAATGCAGTGTTTTATACTCTAGATTGTAAAAATGTGTAGCGCATGCACTGTCAAGATCAGTGGCAGTGCATAACAGATCACGCGGGACATGATGCAACAGAGAACGACATGGACGAGATGGGCGTGTGTGTGTGTGTCACGTGTAGACGCTAGTGTGTGTGTGCGTGCGTGCTTGAGTGTGTGTGTGTTGAGTGTATAGCTCATGCTTGCAGGATGCAGGAGAATAAAATGTTTCACGGGACACCCGCAAAATACAAGTATCTAAGCATAAAATATCTATTGCACAAAAAAAGAATATGAACACCTGTATGTGCGTGATTATGAAATATGCATATATGTTTTGTGTTATAACAGATTTGTTTATTTCTAACAGTTTTATAACAGTTGTATTATTGTTTATTGATAAAAGAGTTTGCCATGTGTCTTTTAGACATTATAAATGCAGCCCCTTTGTCAAACTGTGCAAGCAGCAGATGCTTGCTTTAGTTAAAAACTGTGTTTTGCAAATGTTGATGCTTTAGTAACAAATATTTTATTTAGGCTAAAAAATAAATTAACTAGTAATTACTAATTACTTTTAAAATAAAGTAATCAGAACAGTAACGTGATTACTTTTAAAAAGAAGTAATCAGTCATTTGATTACATTTTCAAAGTAACTTGCCCAACACTGAAAACAAATAAAACTAGCAGAACAAGCTTGCATATCAATTTAAATCATTCAGAGTATGTTCATTACAAATTTGCTCTTGAGGATTGGTTTTAGGATTAGTAATGTAATTTAGCTGTAACCACCAGCACAGTATACCACACTGGGTTTTGAATGGACTTGTTCTGGTGTTTATCTAAGCCTCCTTACACTCACATTGACTCCACACTGTTGTGTGTGTGCAGGTGTTGCAGATGTACCTGCCGTTCTGTGGCATCGCCATCTCAAACGCCCAGCTGTTCGCTGCCTCCAGGAAGGAGTACGACAGGAGCAGGGTAAGAACACACTTACTTCAGCACTTCATTAAAACCGTATTATATCTCTGCACCCCTCCTACTGTATCAAGACTGTGCGTGTGTGTGTGCACGCTATTAATGCCATGTGGGTGTTTATTACGTAGTTTGTGTGTATCTGTCTATTGATCTTTTGCTTCCTACACACTCTGTTCCTGCATCGAGAGCTTCTGAATCAAGAGGAGATGTGTGTGTGTGGCTGGGGAAGCATAAATCTGAGTTGTGGCGTCTTTACAGCATCATCAACACATTTTAAATATCAATCACAGAAGGACATGATGCCAGAAAACAAGAATAAAGTCGAGATAGAGAATGAGAAAGATGAAAGCGGACAGTGAGGGAGCACAAGTGATTTTCTGGGAGTGATTTTAATGGTACTTGCTCTGCTATTTTGGATGAACATGAAGAGCCACTTTTGGCATTAACGTAATTTATACTAGAAAGAGTTTACTAGGAATGAATGGTGCCTGCTGATAGAGTTGGTCGTTTTCACACACTTGATATTTTAGCAGCCAGTTCACAAAAGGAATTGTGCAGATCAGGCAAAACAGCTAAAAGAAGCTAGGAAATTCATCTTACACAGTGCGTTTCCCCACCTTGAGTCTGGGTACTAGCTTTTGTAGTGTGCTTCAGATTACTACAATCTGGTTTACTTTACCACATCAGTCTTCCACTGCAAACCAGTACATCTGGATATACCCTTCACACTATATACACTTCAAAAAGAGCATTTATTATGGTATTATGGTATAAATCATAAAGGTCCCATATTGTCAAGTTTCCTGGCTATTTTCATGATAAGTGAGGTCTAAGGGCTGTGTAATGTCATATACAGTGGGCACGGAAAGTATTCAGAACCCTTTTTTTTATATTGCAGCCATTTTCTAAAATCAATTAAGTTATTTCTTTACTAATATACACACAACACACCATATTGACAGATTTAGTAAAAAAGAAAAACTGAAGTTTCACATGGTCCTAAGTATTCAGACCCTTTGCTCAGTATTTAGTAGAAGCACACTTTTGATGGAATACAGCCATGAGTCTTTTTGGGAAAGACGCAACAAGTTTTTCACACCTGGATTTGGGGATCCTCTGCCATTCCTCCTTGCAGATCCTCTCCAGTTCTGTCAGGTTGGATGGTAAACGTTGGTGGACAGCCATTTTTAGGTCTCTCCAGAGATGCTCAATTGGGTGTTGTAATGATCAGCTGGATGTGTCAGTCCAGTTTTGGATGACACTCCAGCCATCCATGAACTGTGCCTGTGTTTTGTGTCTCTGTTACATGTATGGACTAATTATCAATGAACTCTCGTCTCCACCCACCTCATGTGTTGTCTTGGTTACTCGTATATTCTCCTCCCATTCCTAATTGTCTGCTTATGTATAAATATCCCGTATGTCCTTGTATTAGTCGCTGATCAATGTTTGGATGTACGTCTGTTAACCCGTGGTCTAGCCATCCGTGTTTTCCCCGAGTATTCTGTGTTCTGTGTCTCTGGATTTCCCGTCGCCGACTCTTGCTTCCCTGGATTATTCTATTGTCTTTGCCTCTGATGTTCCTGTTCACCTTTGTTTACCCTGCTGTACTGACTCTGGCTTGTAAATAAACGCCTGCAAATGGATCCGCACGCCTACTTGCCTCTGTTTCATGACAGGTGTAAGTCAGGGCTCTGGCTGGGCCAGAGTTTTTCTTTTTTAATAAATCTGCAAAAATATCAACAATTCTGTGTTTTTCTGTCAATATGGGGTGCTGTGCAGTGGTTGTGTATTGGGCTGGGTATCGCTACCTGAATGATACCTTTTCTGATACCAATTTTATAAAATAGAGATATAGATACATAGATACATATATATTATAATTTCCCTAGTAGCCTATTAAGTAAATTCTACTGAACAATAGTAATATATTTCTGCTGCAATGTCCAAACCCAACTTTTATTTCGACGGCTTGCCATGAATACCTTTACAGTTCTGTGTGTATGTGATATGACGATAGATTCACTCAAATGCTCCTGAAGTAACCCTTGGAGCAGTTCTGGAGATGTTCTTCATGTAGCCTGCTGTATTTATGTCCTCATTTAGTGAGACGCAAGACATTAATATCAGCGGAAGCGTCCCGCGCAGGTCAGTATGCTAGTAAACAAAACCATACATTAACACAGAGACACGCAGAATTCATCTTTTTTGCGGTTAAATATTAACAAATACTGATGAGATTAACCCTCTATGTATCGAAATTTGGTACAGACATTTTTCAATACTCTGTGGCTGGGCTTAAAAACGGAAAAAAAATCCATTCGTTTCACTCCGAGCAGAATTGATATTTTAACGTTTCTGTTCTTGCGTTCCGCATTAAACAATGTGTTTAATGCAAAATTTCTGTTCTAGAAAAAAATACTGGTTATAACGTTTTTTTTTTTTTTTTTATACATATACACTACCATTCAAAATGCAGCCTTGATATGAGCATAAGCATCTTTAAAAACCAGTTAATATCTTACTGAACCCAAATTTTTGACCGGTAGTGTATATGTGTGTGCGTGTGTTTGTCATTTAATAACATGCTTGACATTATATTTCCAAATTATATTTAATATTTGTACATCATGTGTCTTAAAACCGAAAGTAAACCAGTTCGAGTAAAATTCGTTAAAAATGCGTTAATTAAAAATGTTCTTGTTTACTGAGGTAAATAGCCATAATGTACAATGTTGCCTTTGGCTTTTTCACTACGACCGCATTCAGAATCGTTTATCCATCAGCTGTAGAGGCTGATCTTTTATTGCTCAACGGATTAACACATTGAATGTGCCTCTGCAGGTTAACGTTATGATTCCCGGCCATTTTGCCCCACATCCTTCAATTTTACAGCGATTTATCAGATGATTTGTCATAGAAGAAATATTAACCAAATAAAACCATGCTATATTCACTTTCATGAGATAGGTTTAAACTATTTAAACAATTCATTTGTTCAATTAACTAATTTCGTTATAGTAATAATTAATAAGTAATAATTGAAAGCTTTATATATAGGCTATTTATCTGTGAGTCAGTTCTGTGAGTTTCGGATTATGAAGCGCTCCAGTTCAGTAGAGACAGCAGAAACTGTATCCTCTGTTCCTTGTTATTTTATTTAAAGCACAGCGTGTTGTTGATATTGTAAATATACAGAAATAAAGGTAGATCCTTTACCGTTCCGAATTATGTATTACTTTCACCTTTATGAGCAAAAACTAAGGCGTATTTAAGTTTCTACTGAAAAAATAATATGCAAGTGATCACAATGGCACCTCTTTTAGGCATCTAGCAGCGCACATCTAATTAGGTTAAACATTTAAACTAACATGTGATGTGCTTGCCTTGAACTGTTTTATGTCTATAGATTTTTAGCAAGTCGTGATGATTTGAGAAGGCTAAATTATTTAAACACTGGCCGTGATCAACTCACTGTCGCTGGCGCAAAAAGATTGTGATAAGTGCGTAGCCTACCCTCGAAGGAAATCCTGCAGGCTCCCTGCTCAGTAGTTTTTTGAGGCAAGCTCATCACATCGGGAGAAATGGCGTCTGCTTCTTGGGCATTTCACGTTGTATGAGTCAACATGGCATTTGCACACACAAATTCATGTTTTTTTTGTCTCCCAAATTAATGTAAGAAGAGAACGATAAAATAACGTTATTAACCAGTTAATTGCAATTTCAAATAAACCTTTGTGTTCATAATGATTCAAATTGATTTCGTTTTTGTTTTTGTTCCAGTTAAATGTCATTTGTTTCATTTTGTTTTCATTTTGAACTCGAGACACAGCCCTAGTCACAGCCCAAAACAACAAGCATTTTAGAGCTCACAGCAAAACTGTTTTAGTGTTTTATATATATAGAATACAAAATAATACACTAATACAATTGAATATCAGTGAAATGATATCAAGACACTACAGTTAAGATAATCAAGTACTTTACATGTGCTTTAGTCAACACATCAAAATAAGTGTACTTTGAAGCATGACAAACCATTATTAAAAGAAAATAGTTTTCTTCAATTTCTTTTAAAATTTCATTAATATATTATTACTTTAAAAAATGTAAATATACTTTTATAAGTTTAAGATTTTAAGTACACTACAAATGCACATCCAGTACAATTAGCACACTGCATTTTTAAGGGTTTGTCCATTTATACTGCTAATTTAGTCATCATTTAATTAATTACTGCTGCCACAATCAATAGAAAAATCCCTTTTAAACTAAATCTTGCCATAATCCTGTATGTGCTTTTAAGTCCTTTATGAAGCTTGAAAGCTTCTGTTTCCATTAATTACAACTGCATGAGAGAAAAGCATGCATATTTCAGGAAGAAAAATAAACGGGTTTGAAATGAATTACGAGTATGTTGACAGCTTTGAAGAATTTTCCCATCAAACGGGCAATAATGCTGGCTGTAGAAAAATAAATTTGAATACATTCTAATTCCTGCTTGGGGGCCCTTGCAGAAACACAGAATGCTGTGTGTATGTGTGAATGCAACACATGAATGCATTGGTGCGTAATTTATACTTCAAACACTTTTGTGAAGTGTGTTTCAGGAACATCTTCTGTCTGCGTCCATGCCTGTAGGCTCTTCTGGAGGTTGTGAATGATTTGTTCGAGGAGCAGACGGATTTGGAGAAGATCGTGAGGAAGATCATGCATCGAGCTCAGACGCTGCTGAAGTGTGAGCGCTGCTCCGTCCAGCTGCTGGAGGACATCGAGTCTCCGGTGCGCTCCGATCCTCTTTCTTCCATCCCCAGCATGCCGCAGCCCTCTAATCCTGCTCGCTTTAATGTCTCCTGCAGGTGGTGAAGTTCACCAAGTCCTTTGAGCTCCTGTCACCCAAGTGCAGCGCCGACATGGAGAACAGGTGCGAGTAACGGCAGGTTAAACACTCACACACACTCTTTCACACAAACATACCTCTACTTTATATAACCTCAGAGAGAAGCTGAGACCCGGCAGCGCTGCTGTAGTGCTAATGAGGCCATTTCAGAGTGATGGTGTTTGTTTGCTGTTAACTGCAGCAGGCGGCGTGTGCTGATGTGTTGCCCCCACAGTGACAACTGTTTCTCTGCTACGACCTCTAACACACACACACAGCTTGAGAGAGATATGTCAGTCTCTGTGCCAGCAGGAGTGTTTGCTTGTGGCGTGTTTGTGTGTGATTCTTTGTGTTTTTGAAGATGACACACCCACAGCACTAAGTGCATCTCTACGATACGCAACCTAAAGGTATTTATGAAGCAGTAATTAGCTCATTAAAGGTTGTAGCCTATTTTAATGTTCAGTGTAAGATGGCCATTTGAATACCACTTTTGTGAACTATAGTGTGGTGAATTTTCTTAGCAGTGTTTTGGAGCTGTAGCCAGTAACATGTATAGTTAGTTGTAGAAGACTTTTAGTGTATAGTACATTTGTGTTGAGTACTTACCTCCTTTTGGGTTCACATGTGGAATTTGGTTGTTTAATGATGTTAAAATGTATATTTATTTATAGCCTTTTTGTATCACTGTACAAATTAGCACATTGTTATGAAAATATATCTCAAGAAAATCACACACTTGTATAATATTATCTTATATAATCTATAGTGGCTGTTGTCATGTTTATTTCTGCCGCGTAAAAGCCTAAACATGCTCTGACTAAAACTCACATTGTTTGTGATAATAATAATTTTGTTCATATAGCACCTTTCCAGAGCTCAAGGACACTTTTACAATGGATGTAACAAAGAAAAGATAATCAAATCAGACATTAAATGGAGGGGAAAAAAAACAAAAAACATACAAGAAGTCAAGTATAACAATCTGGAAGTACAAAATAAGACATGAGAGACACATGACATTAGAGAGATTAGACAGAGAGGTCAGTGTAATGACTCTGATAGAGGTGTAACATTCAGCAAACAAATGAGTTTTAAGTAAGGACTTAAAATCTGAGATATTGTTGACAGAACGGAGTGAGGATGGTAGAGAGTTCCAAAGTTTAGCTGCAGTAACACTGAATGATCTGCCCTCCATAGAAGAGAGGCGGTACCGAGGGACAACGAGAAGGCAAGAATCAGAGGAGCGTAGTGAGCGGGTTGGAGTGTAGCGGACAATCAGATTGCAACAGATAAGAGGGAGCTAAGCCATTTAAGGATTTAAAAACAAGGAGGAGAATTTTGAATTTTATACTGTAGGAAACTGGGAGCTAATGGAGATTATTTAAGATTGGGGTTATATGAGCAGAACCTTTGGTATGAGTGAGTGATGGTACAACTGCCCCCTCTCTGTTCTTATGTGGCCAGATATAACTTACATTCCAAGTATAATACACTTTAGTAAAAAAATATAATTTTCGGTGACTGCTGTGCATTATGAAAGTAACCCAAAAACCCACAACCCAAGTTTGGGGTCAAACCTTATCAAATTATTAATTTATATTACAATACATTATTGTATAATTTGTATAATTAATATAATTATTGCACATTTGTAAAAATAATTTTTTTAACACATTAAACGTATTTTATTATTCACATGCGTTAACGCATTAATGTTGAAACTCTAGTCATTACTCACCTTCAAGTTGTTCCAAAGTTGAACATAAATGATTTTGAATAATGTGCAGTAGCCAAAAATGATTAGTTTGCCATACAGTGGTATTCTCATTGGTGTTTTGGCATGTTTGGGAGTTCATTTTTAATCAGAAAAGTGTGCTGCTGCTGCCAGATCCCAATTACCAATCTCACCTTGTATTAATGCAGACACTTGAGTAAATAAAAGACATTGTAAATGTATATTTTATGTTTTTTTCCCCCACAGTAGACAAAGTATGTTGATATTATTTGGCAACATGATTGATGCTATTGTAACTATCGCAAAGCTTTGTGTTTCTAGCAAAATCACAATTTTTTTTTTTTGGAACGTTGCTTTACAGGCCACACTCTTGGAGTGTTGCCAGATCCTCTTTTATTAAGTGTCTTTGGACTTGTTGTTTGGACTCGCTCATGATGCAGTCCTGTTTATGGAGTTATTAAAGTTTCCAAAAATGTCCAAGTTAACAACAGTTTTGGTGTAGTTCATAATGTGTTTGTTCTTATGTGCTTTTCCCGCAAGATCTAGCAACACTAGTTAAGTCAGTCTGTACCTGGTGATTTGTTTGCACTGCATACAGAAGAGAGACACAACTCTAATATGTTTTTAATATATATTCATATTTTTAACAACTAGTTAAAGAATTCTAACACACTCCTGTGTACAGTGTGTTGGTGTAGTTTATGCATACAGTGTTTTGAGGGGTTGTGATTAAAGGTCAGTCTGTAGGGTGTGCAGTAGCTCAGGGTTGTGATGTTGTAGTTTGTGTGTGTGGTGTCTTTAGCGGCAGTGCTGTAGGGTGTGCAGTAAGTCAGGGTTATTGTGTGATATCTGTTATCTGCAGCCCACACTCAGCGCTCTAGTATGTCCAGTACTCAGCACTAGTGGAGTCTCAAAACCCTGAGCTCAGCTCTTACAACAACACACACCACAACGGTACATTACTGCAGACACACACACAGCTGCAGATCTGCAAGCATAGAACCCAAGATTAAGAGCAAACATGTTCCTTTGTGCAAATGTTTTGTGTAGCCAATGACGACAAAGCACACAGGTTTGGAGATCTCAGTTGCCATATGGGAGCTTTCACACTACAATGTGTGTTCAGTCACACATATCATCTCATTCTCTGCACCTGTCTAATGTTCCAGCGGAGGTCTGTCTGGGGAGATCACACACCATCACCATCTGAACGCATGCATCGCTCAGCCCACCCTCACCATCTGAGCAACAAAACATCACACGCAGTCACTGTACAAATGGCTAAAGTGCTCAGAGATATTAAAAACACAAATTAACACAAACAATACATTTTGCTCTAGGTGACATAAGAATATCTTTTGTTATGAAGTTCAATGTTTTTTCATTCAAGATTCCTTTGGAAATGTTCAGCTTGGAAATATATTTCATATATAATTATGGAATCAATTACAGATACTGATTTTTATCTACAGGTTCGGTTTCATGTTGCGGTTATCAGCTTGTTTATCTGTGTTGCATAACCTGCTTTATGGAACACATTCGTGGTGTTGTATGCATGATGGCACAGTGTTGTCTTCTCTTTTCTTTATTAGTGCTGTTTAAAATGCCATCTAACCATTTGAGATATTTGACCTCCTTCATAGCTCTATAAAGTAGACTATTCTGCATAGAATTCAAATGGGTCGGATATGATTTGTGGTCTGCACCAACATGCATATATGATTTGCTCAGTGCTGTCCTGTCTCTGGAGCACACTATGTACAATGCGGTGCTTCACCTGACCCAAAACCAGCTTTCATAGGCAAGCATCCACACCCTTGTGTAAAAGAAGTGCACTTAAATATATTAAATATATTTAATATGGCACTTTTAGTAAATTTCAAATTTCAAAAGTATATATATAAAAAAAAACTTTACTTGCTTTTAGTAATATGATATTAATGAACTTAAAGGGGTCATGGTGCAATTTTAAATTGTTCTTTCTCTTTAAAGTGTTATAAACTCTTGCATATTACAAACTTACAAACTTCGTGCATATAGAAGATCTGTAAAGTCTCAAAACCAATAGAGATATTCTTTATAAAAGTTATGACTTGTCCACACCCTCCAAAAACTTTCGTTTAAACACGCCTCCACGTTTCTACATCACAGAGTGAATTTATTTTCAAACACCGCCCAAATGTTTCCACAAAGAAAGAAGGCGGAGCTATTATTCTGTCTGTAGTGTTGCTGTGGGCGCCATGTTCTGGAGACGCTGTGTGTCGTTGTGAAAGTCAAACTACTTTGTGCCAGATCGTTTTATCAATGAACGTAGTAAAATAGCTCTAATCATAACTTTGCTCTCAGGAAGAGCTCTCCAGTGGGCTGAAGCCTTGTGGACCTCGGAAATCCCACATCTCTCATCTTTGACTCTGTTTCTACAACAGTTTTGTCTAGTCTTTGGCCAACCTACCTCGTCACTCACCGCTCAGGAGGAGCTACTACAACCCTGTCAAAACGATCTCCCTATCCAGGAGTATATCCTTCGTTTTCACACTATCTCTTTCAAGTGGCTGGAATGAGTCTGCATTACTAGCAGTGTTTCGACGAGGTCTTAATGCAAACAATCGCCAACAAATGGCCATATACGAAAACAATGTGGGACTTGATGCCTTTTTAAAACGAGCAGTGACCATCTCACAACATCTCGCAGCTTGCAAAGTACCTGTCACATCTGCACCTTCACCTACCGTCACCGAAGAGCCAATGCAAACAGATTCATATAAACTGACAGCTCAAGAGAGATCAAGATGGATTTGTGAAGGTCTCGTATTTTCAACTGTCCTGTAAGACCAGTTCGCACTGTGGTGAGTACAGGTCACTTCAATCAACAACATTATACTATACCACTGATTGATCTCATGTTGATCATTGACGCTCACCTCTTCCCTATGAAAGCCTTAGTAGATTCTGGGGTGGCTGGAATTGTATCTCCTCACGGTGTGTTGATGCCTTACAGATTGCAACACAATGCAAATGTTTTGTGTAGCCAATGACGACAAAGCACACAGGTTTGGAGATCTCAGTTGCCATATGGGAGCTGGAAATTGTATCTCCTCACGGTGTGTTGATGCCTTACAGATTGCAACACAGTGCAAATGTTTTGTGTAGCCAATGACGACAAAGACAATGATGTCAAAAACATTCTATACCATATCGAATCATCATGATTCAAGGGAAGCCCCTGGATGCCCGACCCATAAACACCAGTACCAAAACTCTTACACTTCAGATCGGTTGTCTTCATCAGGAATCCATCAGTTTCTTTATCCTGCCTGAAGCCTCCATTGACATCCTCCTAGGACGACCATGGCTGGAGAAATTTTACAATGGAGTCCTTTCTGTTTTAATAACTGTCTGTCATCCCTTCCTCAGCCACCTGAAATGCCATGCCTTTCTACCACAATTGAGAGTTCTGAGACTAATGGAGAAATAAGCATACCTCCCGAATATCTGGAATATGCGGACGTCTTCAGCAAAGTTGCCGCTACTCACCTGCCTCCCCACTGTAGGTGGGATTGTGCAATTGACCTCATTCCCCAAGAGTTTATCCTCTTTCACTGCCAGAACAGAAAGCTATGGAGGAATATGTTACAGAGGCCCTAGCACAAGGTTTTATTCGACCATCTACCTCACCAGCAGCTTCCAGTTTTTTCTTTGTTGCAAAGAAGGATGGAGGATTATGCCCCTGTATAGATTACAGACCCCTTAACTCTCAGACAGTGAAGTTCGCTTATCCACTCCCACTTATACCATCAACCCTGGAGGAATTGAGACAAGCAAAGATCATCAGCAAATTAGATCTGCGAAGTGCATATAATATCTTCCGTATTCGTAGTGGTGACGAATGGAAAACCGCTTTTGTCAGCCCTAGCGGCCACTATGAATGCTGCGTTATGCCGTATGGCCTGGCCAAATCTTCATCTGTGTTTCAAAACTTTATGAACGAGATCTTCCGGGATATGCTGCACCAATTTATGGTAATATACATAGATGGCATTCGCATATATTCTAAAGACTTGTCAACCCATGTCTCCCATGTCCAGCAGGTTCTCCAATGCCTCCGGTCCTATCAACTCTACCTGAAAGGAGAGAAATTTGAGTTTCATTTGAACCGTGTGCACTTCCTTGGCTACTATATAACCCCTGAAGGGATTGAAATGGACCCTAAGAAGGTGACCGCGGTCCAGGACTGGCCAACGCCCACCACAGTCAAGGAGTTACAACAACTGATCTGTATATAATGACTGGATCGCTCATTGCCGTCAGGCAGTGAAGCCACCGGAAGTGTTCAATCCGCCATCTTACTATTCCCTACCAACAGAGGGCTCCAACGTCTGCGCTACAGGGATTGGTAGTTCACTTCAAAAATGACCCGCTGTGCAGCCTACAAGTGTGACACGAAGTTCGCTAAAGGATGTGGCAAAACTGCACACAGGTTAAATTCAAGAAGTTTCAGTAATTTATGTTTAAATTTGTATTTTTTGTACGAGAGAAGTGTGTCCTCACAAAATTAATGTAAAATAATATAAATGAAGAGGTATAAATGCGCAAATCACTTCGAAATGATTACGCGTCCAATAGCGACACCATCGTCTTTTAAAAAGATGTTCATAGAGCCATACAAATACAATAACACTCATCAATGCACCGTTACTTACGTTAACCTGTGTATCATATGAATGTTGGATAAACACTGTATTAAAACAAACCACAAAATAATCACATTTATACTAATTATTTACATGCACAAGCAATCTGTATTTATTTGCAGAGGCATTCAATGTTCATAATTTCTTTTTATTGTTCATTTCTATATAAGCTCTTTAAAGTTTATTTTAACTGCTGTATGTAAGTGATGTTAAAACAATGTAAAAACGTGCTTGAAGTTGTGTAAATAAAAACTTTATTTTGATTTGTGTACAACTCATTTGTAGATTTCCAAAAGATCCAGTCAGGAGGAGAGAATGGGTACGCACGTGATGGAAACTTAATGCTAATCACAGATCGGGCTTTACGCTACTGATGATATTCACATAACAATCGCATAGGATTTATCGTGCAGCCTTACTAAAAACATCTATCACTTGTCTGTGGGGTACGGAGCGGCTTAATTGAAGGACATTCATTACTTGTGATGGAGCTTCTTCTTCTTCTTCTTTTAGGGCAGAGAAACTAAATTAATGCATTTCTGCCACCTGCTATTAACCAAGACCAGCGACATCCTATTTCAGGAAATCAGATATGAAAAGGTTGACTTGTTAGGTGATGTTTTCACATTAAAGTCGTATTATTTCCTGTTCATTCAATAGAATGTTTGCGAATACTAACATTCTAGCACTCTTTCAGGCATCAGCCTGATCCCACTCCTGAGAACCCTGAAACCATTCTGCCACAAGATACCTTCCTCGCACCCATACAGTGGGCCATAAATATACAAATTCAGCAAGCCACACTCCAAGAACCAGCTCCATCAGGAGGACCAGAGACGTACCTCTTGCTCTTCGTAAAGATTTGTTGGATTCTGTTCATGCTTCCCCAGGGTCTGGGCATCCAGGTGGCAAACGCATCCTCACACTCCTACCGGTATGTAAATGGATGCTCCGTCGGTGCCATGACGACAACACCCCGTCGTCTACCCGAGGGTAAGCTGGTTCCTTTACCTATCCCCGAACAGCCCTGGTCTCACATCGGCATTGATTTTGCTACTGACTTACCTAATTCTGACGGATTCACAACCATCTTGGTAGTAGTAGATCGATTTTCAAAGGCCTGCAAGTTAATCCCATTACCTGGTCTACCACAGCAACGAACACTGCCCAACTCTTGTTTTCTCAGATTTTCAGACACTTCGGCATCCCTGAGGATATTGTATCTGACAGAGGGACACAATTTACTTCTCGTGTCTGGAAGGAATTCTTTCGACTGCTTGGAGTCTCCATCAGCTTATCCTCGGGGTACCACCCACAGACAAATGGCCAGTCGGAGCGAAAGATCCAGGAGATATCCCGCTATCTCAGGTCTTATTGTCATGATCATCAGGAAACCTGGAGCCAGTACCTGCCATGGGATAAGTATGCCCAAAATTCACTTCGACAAGAGACCACTGGATTAACACCTTTCCAATGTGGTTTAAGGTAACAGCCACCACTGTTTCCCTGGAATGATGAACCTTCCTCAGTCCCGACAGTCGACTTCTGGTTCACAGAGAGCGAGAGGGTGTGGGAATCAGCTCACGTGCATCTTCAAAGAGCAGTAAGGAGGCATACGAGGTGGGCTGATGCTCGTCGCTCCTCAACACCAGAATACCAACTGGGCGAACTGGTTTGGTTGTCCACCAGAGACATTAGGCTTCGAACGCCCTGCCGTAAATTAAGCCCTAAGTTCATAGGACCATTTCCCATCCTCAGACGAATCAACAAAGTCACCTATGAACTAAAACTCCCACCGCACTATAGGATTGCACCTTCCTTTCACGTCTCTCTACTCAAACGCCACATTGACCCTATGTTTCCTCCCTCCACAGTCCACCCGAAGTTGAAGCAGCCGAGAGCATCTACTGAGTCCAAGCTATCCTCATCTCCTGGCGGCGGAATGGGAGGCTCCAGTATCTACGGCCCTCCCACCTCAAAGCACAAATATCAGAGCATGTCCAAACATCTCATGGGCCCCAAAATCACCTCAGACCCCAGAGGGTTAACTGTTTTATTGCAATTAACACACAATTAAGCGTCCAAAAACTTTTGCATTTAGTTCACACTTTATTATTTAATATTTTTAATATTTTAAAATTTTCTTTTAAAAGGGTTAGTTCACCCAAAAATAAAAAAAAATTCTGTCATTAATTACTCACCCTCGTGTTGTTGTCACCTTCAGAACACAAATGAAGATATTTCTGATGAAATCAGAGAGCTATCTGTCTCTCCATAGACAGCAACACAACTGAAACGATCCCAGATCCAGAAACATAGTAAGAACAGTCCATGTCAAGAACAGTCCATCAGTGCATCAATGTCACTTTTGCGATGCTACGAGAATTATTTTTTCCGCAAATAAAACAAAAATAACATAATTTACTCTTCTCCCGTGACTTACATCTTCCGCCATTTTAGAGTATCTCAGCACACCGCATACACAAGTTTTACCGTATTTGACATAATCAGCCTTGTTTACATCTGGATGAAAGCCACGCATGTGCGTAATCTGCAGCTGTTTAAGCCTAGAAGAAAGCGCACGCTTACACAGTAATGTTCTCTATAATGGCGGAAGACATACACTCAAAAAAAAAAGTTGTTGAATGAACGTAACTAAATGATGGAAAACTTTTCCATCCAATTGAATTGCGTTTTTCTAACAAAATCTAACCAGTTTGAAATGATATGTTGTAATCTTGTTATATGAACATAAATTTATTTAATCCAAACAAAAAACTAAAATTTGGTCATTCCTACTTGATAATGTTTTGCCATGCCTAATAGAGAAATTCTGGTCAGATTA
>JAUYWG010000042.1:2636363-2651091 GCA_034779775.1 Enteromius afrohamiltoni
ATACAGAGCACGTGATCTCTGACGCCCAGATGTACAAAACACACCCTCTCACCTCTGTAATAAACACGGAGCTGTTATGGTGCGTTCACACCAGACGCGAATGAAGCGTTAAGCGCAAGTAATTTACATGTTAAGTCAATGCAAAGACGTGATTATACATCCTGCGAATCACGAGATGTAGTCCCATCCGAAATGGTAGGGATGCACCGATCCGGATCAACCGATATGTTGTTCACTGACGAGCTGCGCAAAACCATTTTCAGTATCAGCGTGGATCTGTGCAGCTCATCAGTGAACAACGGCTGTGTGTAATGTATACGGCTCAATGTGAAATCACACACCTGATGGCATTTACCACTGATTACAGAACCGGCTTTACTGACAAAACGCACAAACGTATCGGCCGATCGGGATCGGTACATCCCGTCCGAAATGGTAGATGAAAATCACAAGCGACAGGTGATAAGAAGCGAAGCTCACACGTAGATTAGAAAACTAGTCCCGTCCGAATAGGGCTACAGGGCAACTCGGCCTAGGTATACATCCACACTAAAATATCAAGGTGAAAGTCATCATAGCTTGCGTAGAATAGACCCAGCTCCCAACACAACTTTGTGAATAGATTAACGGCAATATTTTTTTTATTGTGCGCTAAGAGTCTCACATTAACACATCACATTAACGCCTACCACTAAATAATATAAATAATTAATAAAAAAACTTGATCTTAGACATGTTGCTCAGGCATTTAGCATAGAAGTACTAAAGATATAATAATAAAAAAGTAAGTAGACAAAAGCTAATAAAAATAAGAATGGCATATACAACTAAACTAAAAAAAATGAAAAGAAAATATAAAATAACAAAATTTAAAGATATTAATAAATACAGTAGTAATAAATATAATAGATGCTAAATATTACTATGTGCTTTATTGTCCTTTTTGAACTTGGCTGTGTGAATAACAATACATTTTTATATTGTGAAAGACAGCAGCTTGGACATTCTGCTAAATATTTCATTTTGTGTTTGATGGAAATAAAAAAAACTTTGAGTTTGGAATATACGAGGATGAGTAAATTACATGAGTGAATTTTAGATTCGGACATTGTTTGATGTGAATAGTCCCTGTAATAACTGGTTAAAAGCATCCACCGCTGTGTAAAGTGTTCTGCTAGATGGTGAAAACTGCAGCACGTATTCAGTACTGGTTATGAATACTTATATTAATATATATCTACAATTAGACTTTGGTAATGACGTCACAGCCTAACACGCAGCTCCTCGTGCCAGCAGTCCCTCATTAGATCTGTGAATGTGTGTGTGAATCTATTTGTAGTGCCTCATTAACACGACTCTGAGCTTCAGTCAGCATTAGCACACAAATTACTGAAAATCCTGACGCCAGTTTCGTTCCATTCACAAAGCATCTGTTTCTGCCGCTTCCTTCTTTTTTTTTTGCACACACACACTCTCTCTCTATTGTTCTTTTCCTCAGGCAGCAAACATCCCTCTGGTGTGTGAACTGGGCATTGATAAACTATCGTTTGATGACTTCTCTCTGGATGTGGATGCCATGGTCACTGCGGCTCTGCGGATGTTTATGGAGCTGGGAATGGTGCAGAAATTCAAAATAGACTATGAGGTTCACACATGTTTGTATTTCTTTAACTCAGCAACAAGAGAGCAAGAGTGCTATTGTATTGAAGATCAGCAAGGAAGGCTGTGATTTGATCGTAAGCCTGTATTCATTTATAAAAGTAAAATGTGATAAAAGTTAATTTTGTGTAGCACTATTTGGACACTTATTTCTTATATATTTGTGACACAGGTGAAAGTTATAGGGGAATAGTTGACCCAAAAATGAAAATTCTGTCATCATTTACTCACCACGGAGAAATGTCTTTGTTCTGCCAAACACAAAAGATATTTTGAAGAAAGTTTGTAACCAGGCTGTTTGGTCACTATTGACCAAAACAGCCTGGAACAAAGACATTTATACAGGTTTGGAGCTACTCAAGGGTGAGTAAATGATGACAGAATTTGTATTTTTGGGTCAATTATTTCTTTTTAAGCACTCTAGATCAATCAGATTAGAAAACAGACAGTACTGTAGCTTTTTTTGGACCACATCTCTTCATTCTGCTTCTAGACACTATGTCGGTGGCTGTTGACCGTGAGGAAGAACTATCGCATGGTCTTGTATCATAACTGGAGACATGCATTCAATGTTTGCCAGTGCATGTTCTCCATGCTGACGGTGAGTGATCTACAGTACTCTCTTTGTGTTTCTGTGTTAGGAATGGGTTTGATTACTTTAATAAATCAAAGCTAAACCCATTTAGATATTGATTGTATTTGAATTGTAGACTGTAAACTGTAAAAGGTAATACATATAATAATATCATATTCACATACACTGCCGCTCAAAATTTTGGGGTTATTTATTATTATTATTATTATTTTATTGTATTATTTTTTTTCAAATCAAATATACTGTTCTTTTAAACTTTTCATTCAGAATCCTGAAAAATCTATCAGTGCCTATGCAAAAATATGAAGAAGCACAACTGTTTTCAGCATATTAGACTATTTTCTAAAGCATCATGTGGCACCGAAGACTGGAGGAATGATGCTGAAGATTCAGCTGTTCATCACAGGAATCAATGACATTTTAAAATAGAAGGATTGCGTTTTGTTATTTTGTCTTTATGGACCACTGCAATGGATTTGAAATATAAATAATCAAGATGTGTTTAAAATATAGACTTTAACAGGCTTGAACAAAAATGTAACATGACATGCTTAGGAATTATGATCGTTTTTATACACCCCACCACACCCCGTGAATAAACTACTGTTCATTTTTAATATTTTGTTGAGAATTTTTTGCCTTAGGTCTGGCGCTCGTGGACATCAGCAGAGACTGGCTTTCTTCTTTGTGATGCTTTACTTCAGTTGTTGTTTTTTTGTGGCTCTTCGTGCTTTTGGTTTTGTCTTCAGCAGGTGAAATGCAGCTCAGTTCAGGATGAGATCAGGAGATTGACCTGGCCATTGCCTTTAAAAGCTTATTGGTTGCTTTTGCTTTATGTTTTGGGTCATTGTCCATTTATACTATGAAGCGTCGCCCAATCAACTTCTGCTGCTTCTGTCTCATCATCACTAAACACTACTGTGTTTATTGAGCCAGAGCCGCTGAAAGACATGCTCATCATCACACGGCTCCATGTTTCTCAGATTTCTCTGCTTTGATCATGAGCTGCTCTGAACCTTCTCCAAAATGTGTTCTTCCCATCATTCTGGTACAGGTTGATCTAAAGTTCAGCCGTCCAAACAATGCTTTTGCAGAAGGAGTCTCTACTTTTTAGCCCATGTCTTGTTTGCAGCTTGTTGTGAAGCTGTGGTCTTCTCTTGATTGTGGAAACTCACCTCCTGGACAGCGCTCTTCTCTCGGCTGGATGCTGTGAAATGGTTTTTCTTGGAATGTACCAATCTAGTTGATTTAGTGGCTCCTAATGCTCCTGCTATCTCTCTCTGATGGGTTTGTTTTGTTTTTCACTGATATAAAGAGATCCTTGGTCCGCATAATATGGTTCACAGCAACAGTTTCCTAAAGCAAATCACACACTAGAATCAACTCCAGACCCTTCTTTCCAGAATGCAAATTTCATCTGATTATTAATTGGCTCCAATAAAAAAAAAAGATTCTCTTAAATTGTTAAATACTATTGGTCACTTTTTGTTAGTAGCTTGTAGCATAGCATACTATTCAAAAAAGCCCCACAGAACTTTATTGCAGTTCCCCAGACATCGATACTATTCGTGTAATTATCAGTGTTAAAGCTGTGTGTGTGTGTGTGTGTGTGTGTGTGAGAAGTATGACATTTATGTTTATGTGTGTTCATTTTCAGACGGCCGGCTTCCAGGAGACCCTGACTGAGATGGAGATTCTGGCTCTGATAGTGGGCTGCATCTGCCATGATCTGGACCACAGAGGAACCAACAATGCTTTCCAGGCCAAGTGAGACCCTTAGAGTTCAATACTAGACTCACACCTGGCATCTTTTAAAGCTTACAGCATTTTATGAAGTTGAATGCTGGATGTCTTGACTTTGCACATGAACTGAATGACATTTATTTGTGTGTTTCTCAGGACGGGATCCGCTCTCTCTCTTCTGTATGGGACATCAGCCACATTAGAGCACCATCATTTCAACCATGCTGTTATGATCCTGCAGAGTGAGGTAAACTTGACATTTCCACAAAATCAAAAGTTTGTTTTTTATAAACGATTATAAATATATATATATATATAGTGTTCTGTGTATACTTATTATATTTGTTATATATTTTTCTGCAATATATACATGCGTGAAGGTTTTTTATATCTATATATATATATATATACACACATATAATATAAACGGCAAACATATGTATATTATGTAAACAAAAACTTTTATTTTGAATGCTAATAATTGCTTGACAGCACCAATATATGAATATAATTTCGACCACACACACACACACACACACACACACACACAATACAACAATTTCAAATTTTTACCAGAATAAAAAACTTTGAAGTGAGTACATCATAGAAATCTGAAAATCAATAAACAAAGACTTAAAATAGGGGGCAACTGAATGCCTGTAATTGACTTTCACTTCCTATAATCAGCTACACACAGCTAGACCAATGTCACACAAAAAATCATTTTAACCACAGTAAATGAGATGAGAGTAAATAAATTAGAGCCTGTGGTAACAGACAGATGTTGTCTGTGAATAATTGCTTTCTACAGATACTGTACAGCGTGTTTATCTGTGTCACTGTCATTTGCATACAAATGAGCTTCGGTCATCATTTACTCAGAGAAAGAACGTGTTCACTGACCAGCAGACAGACAAGTATTAATTAGGTTGGTCCTTAATGAAATGGGAACTGTTGCCCTACTCTTTAATCTGCTAGGGCAGATATAGCCTATCCTTTTTTCCCATCATGCCTTGCAGTTACTGAAAAGCAGAAGCTTACTGGAGTGAAATCTATGTGAACAAGCCTAAACGATGACATCTAAATGACAACACGTTTGCTGAAAATAATTGAATTAAAGTATTGAACTAAAGTATTCAAATATTTCACTAATATTTAAAATATGTCAAACATGAGTAAATGGATGCGTGCGTGTTTTAAGGAAATGTCTTTGCTTTCCTTCAGGCAGCACAAGGACTCACTGTTTAAACTTCACACAGACATTTTTTTTTTGCACGTTTAAATATCAGTTTATTTTAATCACGCGCTCTGATGCAAGCATGCGTGGGTGGCTTGAATTCAGAGTTACATTTTAACTAAGTATAGTTATATATTCATACACAAACCCACTTTATATGGAAATTTATCCTGACGTAGGACTGAAAAGTACCTGTGTCTGTGAGATAAAAATACATGGCCACACTCTGAGTTACCACGACACACCCTCAGTGCAGATATAGGTCCTCAAACATCTTCAAAAGTGGAACAATATTTATTAACACCAAAGGGAATGAAAATAGTCTCATTTCATATTTGACCCTTTTTTCTTTGTCTCTCTAGGGTCACAATATTTTCTCTAATCTGTCGTCACATGAGTACGGAGAGCTCATGCAGCTCCTAAAACAATCCATATTGGCCACAGACTTAACGCTCTACTTCCAGTAAGTGCTGAAATAACACACACTTCTGTCTTTGTCACATCAGATCAATCCAAATCTATACTAAAGTCAGTGAGATTTTATTATTGTAATTCTTTATGAAGAAAAGAACTACTTTTATTCAAAATGCATGTATTAAATTGATCAAAAAATGACAGTAAATGTATTTATAGTATTATTGGAATATCTGGTTTAGATAAATGTTCTTATTTTGCTCGTTATATTCAATAAAGAATCTTGAAATAAACAACGATTTCGACAAAAATATATTTTTATATAATAGTAAGAAGCGTATTTGAGCAGCGAATTATATCAGAATGATTTCTGAAGGATCATGTGACACTAAAGACTGGAGTAATTATGCTGAAAATTCAGTTCTGCATCACAGAAACAAATTATATTTTATATTTTATTCAACTATATTAACATGTCACACTGTTTTTGCTTTTACTCTGTTGTTTATCAAATAAACGCAGCCTTTGTGAGGTTTAAAATCTTAAAACGCGTTACAAACATTTTTTTTTAAATCATATCGTCCACAAATGTAGCCGTGTATTTATATTACCTAGACCTAGACATATATAAATGAACTGTATATGTTTGTTAGTGCATGTGTGTGAATGTTTCCCTGCTTCACACTGATGTTGGTATCAGTCAGATGGAAATGTTTTGCTGACCCTGTACTGCCGTCATGTGGCGGCTCTGTGAACTGCACAGTGCTCAAGGAGCTTTCATTCACAGGAACAGGAATTCCTTCTTTGAGCTGGTGAAAAAAGGAGAATACAACTGGAACGTGAAGGAGCACAGAGACATGTGCAGGTCAGCTACTGCACAAACACACCAAATACCTGTACATTCTGATTCTAATTCATGTCTGAACATCTCTCAGGTCGATGTTGATGACAGCATGTGATCTGGGTGCTGTCACTAAACCCTGGGAGACATCATGCAAGGTAGATGCTCTTACCCACAATACATCACAGATGAGTACGGAAATTAATACTACTGGCATTGGAAAAAAGCTAAGATTACATTAAATATTTGATATTAAATTGATTTTTGAAAATATCATTTTTTATGCAGAGTGTAACATAGCTCTAAGTGAATGAAAACATCCTAAAAAGATTAAAATCTATGTATAAAGTTGTCTCTAAAAAGAAAGCGTCACTCTGAATTATTAAAAAGAGTCATTTTTAATACAAATCCCAAGCAGTTTCTTGTCAACATGTCATATTGTCCGCCCTCTAGTTGGTCTTTTCTAGTTGGTCTGAATAAAAATGCAGTTTCATTCTCCACCACTTGGCTTTTGGAGTGTTAAAAACAGCTTTAACGCTAAACCCAAAGCAGCGCTGTGCTCAAAAAAACACTGCTATTCTTCAGAAATAAAAATAAAATTGACCAGTCCCCACAGATTAGCATCGTGCAAAGGAGGGGATTGGAAAAATGAATCGTTAAATGAATCGTTGGGGAGTCATTGAGCAAGTGAGGCAAAAATAAATGCATATCATAAGACATTGAAAGTGTTTAATGACGTTGCATACATGTCAACCTGTTTTTGGGACCAAAATACGAACATTTCCTCACCCTTAATAGGGGCACTTTACTCTTTGAAATTAGAAATGTTTCTTTGGCATTTAATTGAAGTAAGTTTAGCGTAAAAATGTCAAATTAATCAAATGTAAACAAAACTGAAAATGAAAACTAAAAATACTCAATAAAATGATGAATAAATAATATAATTTATGAATTATGCTTAATTAACGTGTGCCTTCTGCTTTCTAACAGGTTGCGGAGCTGGTGACGAGTGAGTTTTTCGAGCAGGGAGACAGAGAGCGATCAGAACTGAAACTGACTCCCTCAGTAAGTGCCTCTTTAGAGAAGAAATGTACTATTATTAGAACAAAAAAGTCTGTTACACTGTAAAATTCCTAAAAGTGTATAGCGTCTTTACATGGCCATGCCAGATTATGACAGCTTTACAATTAGTTTGTTCTGGTATGATGCATATTATATTAATATTGCATGCAACTGATGTTTGCACACATTCTTCCAGTTTTAAAAGGGAATTAGCTAGATTTTTCCTGGTATATTTCCCACTGGCCTGGATTGTGAATCAGAAGGTAACATTAGGAAGTCTCGAGATGCCACCGCTTTGAAGCTCTCTGAAGAGTCGCTCGCCTCAGGTTAAAAGTCTCAGTGTTTTGCTCAAAGTGTGTGGGTGTTAGCATGATATACTCAAACATGGACCCTCTATCTCTCCCGCCGCAGCCCGCACTACCAAACACACACACACAGATCTGCCAAGAGAAAGAAAAAAGCACATGCATTATCAGCTAAAACAGACAAGTGCATTACATTAACTGTCTTGAAGGCAAACATTAATCAAACTGAAGGTGGAGATGGTGAACAATAAAAATATAGGACATTTCATAAACATTTCAGTTTAATGAAATTAAGTGCACTTAATTATATTGAATATGCACTTTTAGTGTACTTGGAATCTTGTATATATGCACTGTTTACACAATGTAACTCCAAGTCCATCACACTTCTGTGAAACCAAACTGCCCACTTAGGAAGCAACACTGATTGACGATCATGTTCACATGCTGTTGTTTAAATGGAAGAGACAACAGGTGGAAATTATAGGCAATTAGCAAGACACCGCCAATAAAGGAGTGCTTCTGCAGGTGGTGACCACAGACCACTTCTCAGTTCCTGTGCTTTCTGGCTGGTGTTTTGGTCTCTTCTGGTGCTTTCACTCTAGTGGTAGCATGAGATGGAGTCTACAACCCACACAAGTGGCTCAGGTAGTGCAGCTCATCCAGGATGGCACGCCAATATGAGCTGTGGCAAGAAGGTTTGCTGTGTCTGTCAGTGTAGTGTCCAGAGCATGGAGGTGCTACCAGGAGACACGCCAGTACATCAGGAGACGTGGAGGAGGCCGTAGGAGGGACCCAACAACCCAGCAGCAGGACCGCTACCTCCACCTAGGTGCAAAGAGGAACAGGAGGAGCACTGCTATAGCCCTGCAAAATGACCTCCAGCAGGCCACAAATGGATTCCAACACTGTGCAGGACATTTGGCATTTGCCAGAGAACACCAGATTGGCAAATTCACTGTGCTCTTTACAGACGTAAGCAGGTTCAGACTGAGCAAATGTGACAGACGTGACAGAGTCTGGAGACGCTGTGGAGAACGTTCTGCTGCCTGCTACATCCTCCAGAATGACCAGTTTGGCAGTGGGTCAGTAATGGTGCGGGGTGGCATTTATTTGGAGGGCCACACAGCCCTCAGATCCTCAGACCCTTTGTGAGATCATATGCTGGTGTGGTTGGCCTTGAGTTTCTCCTAATGCAAGACAATGCTAGATCTCATGTGGCTAGAGTGTGTCAGCAGGTCCTGCGAGATGAAGGCATTGATGCTATGGACTGACCAACCTGTTCCCCAGACCTGAATCCAATGGAGCACATCTGGGATATCATGTCTTGCTCCATCCACCAATGCCACGTCGCACCAGGCAGGCAGAGATAACAAAGGCAGGCAGCAAGGGTCATACACAAGATAAACAGTCCAGAGTCAAACACAGATAATCCAATACAAGGGAAAACCCTCGGAATTACCACCATAAAGGAACGATAAGACTTTGCAAAGAAGCTCCTAAAGTCCACGCCTTATAAAGGCGAATAATGAGCGCGAAATGAGCAACACCTCTGGAAGTGAGCCACTCCTCGGCATCGAGGTCTACCATGAGGTTGACCTGGTATATGTCCTCTCCGTCAGGTACCAGGGGAGGGGTCTCAGCTGGAGCGGCCTCGTTCTGGTCCCCCTCTCCTCCACGGTCCGCAGCGGGCTTTAACAGAGATACATGGAAGGTGGGTGAGATTTGTTTTATGATCTTGAATGGACCCACGTACCTCGGGTTAGGTTTTCTGCAGGGAAGTCTGAGGCGAAGATATCGGGATGACAACCACACCCACTAGCCAACCTGGTACTGAGGAGCCTCCCTTCGGAGCCGATTAGCCTGGCGGAATTCAGACTGACATTTATGCCTAACTGAGAACAAAAGGCCTTGCAGACTCTGGACGTGCAATTGTGGACCTTGGTCCGAAACTATGTCTTCTGGTAAGCCGTAACAGCAGAAGACCTGGTTGAGAAGTGTTTGGGCAGTCTCCCAGGCGGTGGGCAGTTTGGGAAGTGGGATAAATCAGCATGCCTTCAAGAACCTGTCTATTATGGTCAGGATGGCCGTGTTGTGTTTGGAGGGAGGCAGGTCAGTTAAAGTCCATGGCCAGGTGGGACCAGGGTCGTTCTGGGATGGGCAGAGGCTGGAGGAGACCTGCCGGGCGTTGGTGCTGGGACTTGGTTTTGATGCAAGTGACACATTCATTGACAAAACTGGTAATGAGTTGGTTCATCTGAGGCCACCAGAATTTATTCAGAATGAGCTCCTTGGTAGCTTGTATGCCTGGGTGCCCCACGCTTGGGTTTTCGTGTATGAGGGTGAGCAGGCAGCGACGGAGAACCTCGGGTACATATGTTGGGCGTCTGAAATCTCTGCCATTATGTCCCATTGAACGGGTGACAAAATCAACGAGGATGGAATGATGGTAGAAGGCTGGTTATCAGCATATGAGAGTTCGTGCTGGCGGGAAAGGGCGTCCGCTTTTCCGTTCTTAGACCCCGGGCGGTAGGTCACTTTGAAGTTAAAGCGAGAGAAGAAGAGGGACCACCTCGCTTGGCGCGCATTGAGACGTTGAGCCATCTGCAAATACTCCAATTTCTCATGGTCAGTGAAGATGATAAACAGTACCTGGGACCCCTCTAACCAGTGTCTCCACTCTTCTAAGGCTGCCTTCATGTCCAATAATTCCTTGTCACCCACATCGTAATTACACTCTGCAGAGTTGAGCTTTCTTGAGTAGTAGGTACAGGGGTATAGCTTGGCCGGATCTCTGTGTCGTTGGAATGGCCCCTGTGCCCGTGTTGGAGGTGTCCACCTCCACAATGAACTGTTTGCTGGGGTCAGGATGCCGAAGTATGAGAGCGGATGTGAATTGTTTCGTTAAGGTCTAGGAGGTTGAGCTGGACACTGAGCCCGGAGGTGACCAGAGCGTCCGCAGAGGTGATTCTTCACACAGCGTTCACGCTCCTCGTCAGACAGGCAAGTGTACCCCAGCTGCATGGGTTCCTCAGATGCTGACTCGGAGAGCGGTGTGGGGCAGGGAGCTGAACGGCGACCTCTGTGGGAATGGAGCAGATTGTCCATCTTAATGGCCATGTCCTTAATGGGGAATTCCTCCAAATCTTTATTCTCATCGCGACAGGTTAACTCTGCTTGAACATCAGCTCTTAGACCATGACAAAACATAAACCCTGTCGTAGAGCCAAAAGTTCCTCCTCTGCCTCTTTTCCATCCTCGGCGTGATCAAATACCTCCTTAAATTTTTTCATGAAGTGTGCGTAGGAAAGGAAGTTCATTTGTTGCCTTTCCCAAAGTGCAGTTGCCCATCTCAGTGCTTTGCCAGTAAGGAGTGAACATACTAGGGAAAAACTTAACTGTCATCCATTGCAAAGTATTGGGGCTGCGAGTTGATGTAGATGTAGCACTGCCTCAGGAACCCCTTGCAAGCACCTGCAGTACCGTTGTACTTCTCTGGAAGTGACAATTGGGAAAGGCCAGGTTGTGTAACGGGAGGTGGAGCGGCAGCAGCTGCGGGTGCTGTAGTTTGGTTAACAGCCGTGGTTAAAGCCTGCACTGACCTTATTAAGTCCTCTGTCATGGCAGTTAATCGATCCAGTTGTTGATGATGTGAGGTGAGAATCGATGCCTGACGTGAAACCTTCGTAACAACATATAATAAAGCCGCTGGGTCCTGTTCTGGTGAAGTCTTCTGTAACAATGATTGCTCAGTCTTGAGGTTCCATTTGCATGAAGGTTCCCGCTGCGGCCAGTTGGAGAGGGCCACAGAGGCGCTGTTTGTGACAGTGTTGCTGTGCATCATGAAATTATATATAAATATGTACTCACTTCTTACTTAAGTGGGTAAAAAAGGTTAGCTAATTTCATTTAAACAAAACATTTTAAGATAATTCTATTATATATTATATATTAGTTATCTTTGTAAAAAAAAATGTCTGAGAAGAAATTGACATATGCTTTACATTTATTTCATCTTCTATGGATCACTTCTAAACATATTTGCAGGTTTGTGTAATAAATATTTATTTGTTTGTATTTGTGTGTGTGTAATAGGCAATTTTTGACAGAAACCGCAAAGATGAGTTGCCAGGTCTCCAGCTGGAGTGGATTGATGGGATCTGTGCGCCACTGTATGAGGTAATACATCATCAACACAGTCAACAAGAACAGCTGACAATAATGTGACTAATCTCAAACAGATAACTGTCAAAGAGGGATTTTAGCCAATCAATTAAAATATATTTAGATTAGTGCTGTCAATCGATTAAAAAAAAGTAACTAATTATTCACATATGTTTCTGAAATTAATCACAATTAATCCCACCTGACAGTAAAGTTTTTAAATATACTTTTATATTACAATATATTATAATCTTTAAATTAATGTACAAACAACATAAAGACAGTACAATTTTTAATATTTGGATAATAGCATCTTTTTTGTGACTGAAGGCCAGCATTACTCTGATGTCTCTGCAATAGTTTTTCCTCTAGCAGCTATTTCATCATTGATTAGACATTACAAATATTTGTATTAAACCACTGACTATAGCCATTCAACAAAACAGTAGAGCTATAAAGAGAGCTATAAATTTTTACTTCTAGAACTTCTAATTTAAGTGAACTTAAAACAATCTTCACATAAAGCCATTATAATAAATGTGCACTTCAGCAGAAATATACAGATATTAAAATGGAAGCTATTAGACACATTCTAGATTAAATATAGCTGAATATTTCTTTGTCCTTTAATTAATAGGCATCATAGCAGCTGGTTGTCCTTTGACTGTTATTTCTTTAAGAGCTGAATGTGACGCAGTTCTGACACAAATCATATTTAGGCCTAATCTCAACTCTTTTTACCTCTTTTTAAGACTCACTTCAGGTCTTAAAGTCTCTTTAATGAGCTGACGAGTTAAATCACGTGTGTTAGATGAGTGAGACAGTGCTGGGCTGCTCCAGGGCCATTCTGAAAACTCTCAGAGACATCTTCTTAAACGTAACTCATGACTATATTACATGCTTGCACTGCTTTAATCATGTTTTGGGTAGCTTCATGGCTTAACTGAACATGACTTAATTGCATGCGTTGACGAGCTAATTGTGACGCCACTTTAGACGTATAACTTTAAGCTTAAACTGTCATCTCATCCATACTAGAGCCACCAGATGAAATTGCAGAATTCCACTCGTCATTGGTTAGTCAAAGATAGTTTCATTAGGCTGCACCAGAAATCCAGCTACTGACAGCTTACTTGTTAATATCTCTGCATAATAATAGATGTTTTTAGATGATTAAAAGAGTTTATTAAACTTTTAGGCAAAATCTACAAAAAAAGAAAAACATAAAAGACCCATCAGGCTTTTATAGCTCATAGTATGATATAATAGAATATGAATCTCATACCTCACTTATTAACACCTTATTTAGAGACTCAAACAGAGTCAAAAAAGTGAAAAATGTGCAATTTGGTGCAGATGTTATTGTTTATATGACCAAAAATTAAGATGACAGTCTGACAGCTTGTAATGTAAATCACTTTATAATAAAACACACATGCACTGTGCATGTTCTCACTCTGTATCTTACAATAATATGTCTTTGCGATATTTGTAATATTGAAATTTTAGATTTTATGATCAAAGCTCTGTAGTTTGAATTGTGACACCAAAATATATAATGCAGTTTGATGAAATACTGTCACGTTCTATGTCTTAAGTTTGGTCTGTCACTGTTTAGTTCCCCTTCACTCTGATGTTACATATGGGATATCGCATAAGAGACCAATTGTCTTTGAGTCTTTGGAAAAAGGCCAATGAATATTGGCGTGCAATAATCTCAGCCAGGGGCACCTTATCATAGCGTGAGTATAAGAGGGCACGGCTGGATTGCACTTGCAGCCTTTCACTTTGGTGCACTCGTCTGAACGCATTGTATGCTGTTGAGTCTGCTAAGGAGGGAATCTTAAAAAAAAAAAAATCCTGCGGAGTTCATGCTCTCTCGCCATTTCAACCTCGACTGGGCAGTTGACAATGGACCCTGCAAGATCGGTAGCCTTTATAAAGCTTGTGGATGAGTCATGCGTTCATTGCGGAGGCATGACCATCGCTACTTTGAGATCGTGCCTCTCATTCCTGAGACGGCTCCCTGTGTGTCCTCCCCATGGTCTGTTGAGCCGTAAAGGTTTCTCCGCTACTACGGCGAGGCGCTTAGGGGATCTCACGGTGACGGTGCAGAACGTCTCGCGGCCGTCACCCATAGTCCCACCGTGGTGCTTCCCGAGGAAGACGCTCCCCCGAATGCCACCAGGCCCAGCGTCTCCTTTGGTGCACCAGAAGATGTTGAGATGTCTGCCACTGCATCAGAGGGAGAGTCGGGTGGCGAAGCGCTCTGTCCCAGGCAGAAGCTGAGGTCTCGGCTATGCTCCTCCGAGCCGCCGAGAGGATTGGGTTGGGAGGTGCCACAGATGCCCCCCCCAACTGGATGACTGGTATCTGAGTTCTCAGACTGCGGCCGGAGGTGCAAGAGGAGCTGACCAGGTCGTGTTGAGCGCCGTACTCGTCACACCTGGCCACCAGCTCCTCTCCCCTCTCCACCCTTGATGGAGGGGCAGCCAGGGGGTATGTGGCGATCCCCCAGGTCGAGCGTGCTGTTGCGGTGCACCTGTGCCTGCCCTGGACTGCCGCCTGCGTCTCCCTTCCAGGCCGGGTTATAGCTCCCCAACCGTCACCAACCGTTCATCGTGCCCAAAAAGAGTTGTGGGTTGAGACCCATCCTGGACCTCAGAGCCCTGAACTGGTCCCTTCTCAGGCTGCCATTCAGCATGCTC
>JAUYWG010000042.1:2686245-2712117 GCA_034779775.1 Enteromius afrohamiltoni
ATGCTAGTAACTTGCTAATCATGCTACAAGCATGCTAGTAACATGCTAACAATGCTAGTAACTTGCTAATCATGCTAGCAATACGGTAGTAACTTGCTAATAATGCTAGAAACATATTACCAACATGCTAGTAACACGCTAATAATGCTAGAAATATGCTAGTAACTTGATAATCATGCTACAAGCATGCTAGTAACATGCTAATAATGCTAGAAATATGCTAGTAACTTGATAATCATGCTAGCAATACGGTAGTAACTTGCTAATAATGCTAGAAACATATTACATATTACCAATTTTATGTTACATGCTAGTAACATGCTAATAATGCTAGCAACATGCTAGTAACTTGCTAATCATGCTACAAGCATGCTAGTAACATGCTAACAATGCTAGTAACTTGCTAATCATGCTAGCAATACGGTAGTAACTTGCTAATAATGCTAGAAACATATTACCAACATGTTAGTAACACGCTAATAATGCTAGAAATATGCTAGTAACTTGATAATCATGCTAGAAACATATTACCAACATGCTAGGAACATGCTAATCATGCTAGAAACATGCTAGTAAAGTGCTAATAATGCTAGAAACATGGTAGTAACTTGTTAATCATGCTAGCAACATGCTAGTAAAATGCTAATAATGCTAGAAATATGCTAGTAACTTGCAAATCATGCTAGCAATACGGTAGTTACTTGCTAATAATGCTAGAAACATATTACCAACATTCTAATAATGCTAGAAATATGCTAGTAACATGCTAATCATGCTAGAAACATATTACCAACATGCTAGGAACCTGCTAATCATGCTAGAAACATGCTAGTAACATGCTAATAATGCTAGAAATATGGTAGTAACTTGTTAATCATGCTTGCAACATGCTAATAATGCTAGAAATATGCTAGTAACTTGTTAAACATGCTAGAAACATATTACCAACATGCTAGGAACATGCTAATCATGCTAGAAACATGCTAGTAACATGCTAATAATGCTAGAAACATGGTAGTAACTTGTTAATCATGCTAGCAACATGCTAATTGTGCTAGAATATGCAAAATTATCTGGCAATGGGGTAAGAAAAATAATCTGAGATATAATCTCAAACAGAGGGTAAGCATCACTTCATTTTCTTTTCAAGTAATCTTGATTTAAGTTTTTTTAGATATTTGGACCGGAGCTGAATAACGAGTAAACACCAGCACCTCACTTTAAAACGGTTTCATTGACACGGGTCTTTTCTTTTTCTGTTTATTTAGTGTGAAATGCTCCCACAGCTTGGATGACTCCTGTCTTACTCCGTTACGTATCTTTCCTCTACCTCCGCGCTGTCTATGAGGCGCTGAACACAGCGAATCGATTAGGAAATCCGTTGCCAACTCTTTTAGTAATCAAATTTGTAGTTGTCCTCTTTCCATCTTTGTGCAGGATAAGTGGTATGAAACTCAACAACAAACAAAACCCAGTTTGACTTTTACACACACACACAAACCCCCCACAGAATTTTCATTTTCTGCCTTGAGTATCGTTTTAAGACTGTAGTGCTGTCAGCTCATGTTGATCAAGTCTGTAAGTCTCACTGGTGCCTCGTACTCACCGTTTCCCCGTGAACTCTGCTTGACCCTTTTTATTGAAGAGGAACCTGGAGTCACTGTAACCCCAGCCATTCCACTTCATGGTCTCCTGTCTGAAAGAGAGAAAGAGAGAGCCAGAGTTCACATGCCGTTGATGACAGCCAGCAGCCAAGAAAAGTCAATGATAGAAGACCTTCATCTGTGTGTCTCACAGTACTCTGATACCAGTGAAACTCCACGGCTACAAAAAGATGGTAATAACACATGAAAACACTCATTTTATTATTAAAGTTGAACAAAAATATAATGCCATTCTTTCCTGTGTTTCCACAAGTAATAAAAAGTATGAAAACGGTCAACAAGTTCCCCCCAAATTGAATTTATCTTTGTTTTTTGGTAAATACCGTTATTGCTTTAACAGCAGTGGTAGAAGTAGGCTCTCACATACATTATTCTAGACAATAGTCATATTTCTGGCAATGAGTGAAAACAGTACACTTCCAGCCCTGGCTGCAGATATAGCGCTCTAGAACTAATATTGAAGGTCTGTATGAGAACAGCCACACCATTCACTTCTGCTGAGACAAGGCGGACAGACCTTCAGATAAGAAGCGTTTGGAGAGAGTCAACAGCAGTCACAGCAAGTCACCTGCACTCTTGATGCATACTATGTTATTACATTATTATATTATGTGATGTAGCCTACTTTTTACAAAATAATCTGTACACAATTTCTTTTACAACATTTCTAAATAATAATAGTAATAATAAACAACAACGATAACAACAACAATACTACTACTAATAATAATAATAACAACAACAACAACAACAATAAGCTGTTGTTGACCCTTCAGAAATAGTTTGCTTATATATAATATATTTTGGCTGATATCTGCCATTTTTTCAAATATCAACATTTTTCTGTTCAGCCAATATGTTAAAAAACATACTTTGACTGTGCTGCATGACCACTATTTGTCGTATTCGTGTTATTTTCACTGTGTGCTGTAAAAAATGAGTGATACTTTGGATTTTTTTGAAAAATATCCTTCCCAAAGCACACAAACTACCCAGCCTGCCCTGTTGGTAAATTATCATTTTATTCAATATGTTTTAAATATTAATTATTTTTGAAAAATCATATACTTCTCAAGATATCTGCCTTCAAAAGAAAAATTATAATAATAAAAAAACAAACAAGCAAATATTTTTTACACACACATATATTTATATAGAGCAGTAATTGTAAATAGTGGAAGCAGATCAGACAGGAGAGCAGATTCACGTCTGTGAACTTGAACTGTTGTTGATATACAGTGTGTATTGACGTCTTTCCACGTTCATTCATGTTTATTTGAATGCTCTTCAGCTTTGCATCAACACCACTGATGATCACTCGGTGGCTTCTATGTTCTATGTATCTAGGTCCTTGATCTCTTAAATACATTAAAACTGCACAAATTCACTTTTTCTTTATTGTTATCTGGTCCTCTTTTTTTTGAGGTAACCCTAAGATTAAGAAATCTAATGTAATAAAATGTAAAAACCTCTTTGTATTTTTATATCAGTATTGTACAAAATCAGTCTCCTGTTCAAATCAACGTGAAAATCTAAACGTACTCTGAATATCTTGCCTAAAATACGGAATGAATACAAAATATAATCAGCAAGCAATCTATTCCCAGCTCTGGTTTTGAGGAGATTATCTTAACTTGGGGTGTCAGCTGGTCTGTGGCGTTAAGGCATGGCCAATCACTACAGATAGCTCTTAGCCTGGGCCCGCCCATACTTCCTTTGACGCTACATTCACTATGCGAGCAAAGTTAGTCTGGCAAATCCGAGCAGCAACAATAGCTCAACTTTTTCATATTCATGACAGCTTTTCTTTGAAAACAGAGCAGAAGTAATTAAAGTAAGTAGAGACAGGTTACGGTGGCTTCAGGTTCCGCCGCTACGCATACGTCATCGGAACGAGTGGTCTGATTGGTTGTAGATTCGTCCAGTAGTACACAGAGGCATCTGATGGACGCCGGTAGTAAGGTAGCTTGGCCAGACTAAGCTCCTATGAGCTTTATAGTCGCGGAAGCCAGGCTAGATAGCTCTGTGATATCATCGGGAATATCTTCATGCGTGTTCTGCAGATGAACGGGTTCATGGGTTTGGAACGACACACGGGTGAGTCTTTAATGAACCAACCCTTTACTAGGCCTATCTCGAACCTTTTTGAACAACACATGCGCGGTCAATTTGCCACTTCTCAAGAGGCGCCCTTTGTCTTCCTCTGTCACTACATCTAAATCACATTCTCACCCAAAGTGTCTGTCCAAAAACCTTTCAATTTTCTAATAAACACCCTCATCATTCACACCAATCACCACCTTGGTATTTAGAACATGTTTTTGTCATGAGATCGGGAAACTTATCCAGCTAACAAAATAAACCACTTTCTAACTCCGCAGGTAAAAACTAAAGACAGTATTTGAGCATTTCTGATCATCTAGCACACACTATCAAGAGGAAATGTTTGAAACCCCTTCCGTATAATAATGCCTAGCGAGATGAGGTAATGCTGAAAAGCAAATATTGCTACATCTGCCATTTCTATTTGACAACAAATATTTAACACCTCCAGCTGTATCTTTATCACACTGAATATACACTACTATCAGATCATTTCTGCAGTTCTACAATGTCTCAATTTATGTCCAGAACATGACGCAGGACACTTAGCCTCACATACCACGTTATACGTGGATTTAGAGCGCATTAAGAGAACTGCACACTTATAGATGCATGCATGCGCACTCAAGTGGACTTGCCTTTGTGGTCTTCGTACCCACTTGGCCTAAAACAGGAAGTACGGCATGCACGTGGTCAAAGATGCAAAGATGTGAGTATTGGAACAGGCCCTTAGTTCATACTGAGAAGTTCAATCAGACAAAACATGAAAAAAGATGAAATCTAAAAACGGAAATCTTTCCACAGGGTCTCAGTAGGTTAAAGGTTGTTGACTGTCCAGCACTAGATGGCAGCACAGTGCTTCTTCCAAGATTTTCACTCTTAGCAAATACAAAGTCAGGCCACCACAGCCCTCGTCCAATCAGAGCACAGCTCTGCCATACTAACTTTTGACACAGAAAAACAACCTGTGGGGAGATCACCTCATAATAGTTTAACATTGATAACAACAGACTGCGTGAGCAATAACCCATCCACTACAATATGACAGTAAAATGATACCAGCTGACACAGAAGTAAAAGAAAAGCCAGCAGCTGGAGATTCCTGAGCATAAGTGTGTGTTACACATCCCAGTGATGCAGTGTCTACAGACACAGAAAGAACCACCGCCCTTTCCGTTCACAGAAGAACCATCACTTCCAGAGAGAGCACGTGTCTGAAAACTTGACTGAAAATCAGTCACCAAGCCCTCTATACATTCTCCAAAAGAGCACCTGGAGACTTTCAGAGCCTTTAGGTTTTTGTAAACAAAACCAGTTTCTATAGATGGGCCATACTGCCTCATATATCACCATATGTCTTGCTCTTGATCTCAATCGTCTGACAGCCCTGTGTGAAGAACTGACCCACATTTAAGCTTTTTTATCTGAACAACTGCCCTGGTTCTCGTCAAGTCTCGTTAACTCGAGGCTGAGTAGACGACGACATTATTTTGGGGTGACCTATAGCTTTAAGGGCTGATGCGAGTTTATACCGCGCGCTGGAGGAAGCAGCACCGGTTTGGTCGCTGAATTGGTGCAAGAAGCACAGAGCTCTATGCTCAAGAGAAAACAAGAAGCTGTGGAAGTGTCCATCAATGTGCAGATATCGCGCGCCGCCGCGCCCTCCTCCGGGATGAATGGACACTTTGTTTAGATGCAGCCCTCGAGCGCGCAGACCGATACAGCGCGTCGCCCGCTGCGGCTTTACTCCTTCACGCGACTGCTGTTTTAACGCGACGCAGTGTGCGCTCCCGAGTCTGTGTGAAGAGCCGGATCCGTCAGCACACAGGCTGACCCGCACATACCTCCTCCTCGGTACCGGTGTCGCGCTGCTGGGCTCGGACCGGGGCGCCTCGGCTTTGCACTCCTGCGCGGCGACGCTCGCGTTTTCATCTTCTGCCCGTTTCTGCAAATGTCCGGCTATGATCCGGAGTCTCTGCTGTGCGCTGCTGCTGCTGTTTGACGCCATGCTGCTTCCGTGTTTGCTGTCAGAGGTCAGCGGGCTGCTGATGGAGATTACACCCTCATCCCGTCATGCACCGCGCTCCGCCTCCCTCCCCGCGCGCTTCGGTGCGCTAAAACTGACTGGTATACCAGTAATAAAAAACGGATTTCCCCCCAAATAAATCCTTAATCGTGCTGTTTGTTTTTAGTTAGCTGACACCACTTTCCCGGTATTCAGAAAGCATTAATCGATGGCAAAATCTGATTCTTAACATTGTTGTAGTTACATTACATTTTAAAATGTAACCATACTAAGTAATAATTGTGAAATATGGATCGACAGTAATCTGTTCAATTAAAAATACCAAACCTTACAGTTGTTATTAGAATACATTTAAAATGAAATCGTTCTGAACTATAGCCTAGTGATTCTACAACGATCTTCAGAAGAAATATGAATTGACCATTTTTTGTATTATTTTACATTTCAAAATACTATGTTATAGCCTTTGTTAAATGCATTTTGATGACATTATTCACACATTAATACATCAACATGCACATTTTCATAGTTTGTGTTCATATTTTGAATAGCTCTAAAATAAGAATTGAAAAAATTCTACAATAATACGTGTGTGTGCAGGGGCGTAGCACCAAACTCTGGGCCCTATGCACAAGCTGTGGCCATGGGCTCCCGCAAGCTCGAGGTTCACAACTACCTATGACACCATTTCATACATCAATCAACTCATGCATTCATCCAAAACATTAGCATTTACATTAGTTAACAACATTCATTGTGATCTTAAAATTATATTTAAAGGAAAATAACATTTCACTCCTCAGGGGCCCTGGTAATTTAGTCTGACTTTGCACCCCTGTGTGTGTGTGTGTGTGTGTATACATTTATATTTATTCACACAATAATTCATAATTTGATCATTCAGTGAGTCATTTAACCATGTCTTTGAAAAGCTTCAATGTTCGATGCACAACATATATTCTCCATATGCAAAACTAATTATAAAAAATAGTCAAAAAGTAGTCAGGAAACAGCTGTTTTATTTAGTTTGTAACAACACAATACTTCTGCCACCGTGTGTGTTCTTTGAAGTTGCATATGTGAGGAACCAGAAATCACTGGCTCTTCAGGTATAGTAACCCTGTGGATGCCAAACATAGTCATTTTCAACTAATAAATGTCAAAAAGAATAGTTAATGATGAGACACATGACAGCATCACATGAACATGATGAGACACGTGTCAGCAGTTTGTAAATGATTATTCTGAGCTAATGTTAAGCACCCTCATGGGTTAAATGGGATCTGTGCCGTTTCAGTCTTTATGTGCTTGACTAATCAGTCACAGATGTACTTTAAATGCACTTTTATTTCCCAGATGCATACTTTGCATGTTGCATACTAGTGTTTCAGACACATGTTCATGACTGAAAACCTGTTCTTCTCTGTGCTCTTAGAAAAAAAAAAAGAAAAAAAAAGAAGTGATGCCAGTTAACCCACTTTACAGTGCCATTACCTGTGTCCTTCTGAGTCATGTGACCGTGAGAGTTACTCAGAGGTGTGCTGCTCTGCCTCCTGTGGGCCTGATGATGTCATCACAAGCACTCACGCTCTCCATTTAAAGTGCTCCCCCTTGTAAATATGAGACGCATGCCTTTTACAACAATGGAAAATGGCACATTTTTGTGTTTGCTGAGGTTACGGAATGGAATGCCTAATTGAAAAGTGGTGCGTTACTGTGCAACCCGCTATTTTTAGACAGTTAGCAGTTGTGGTATAGCCTCCGCTATGCTAATTGAGCACTTGGAGAACACATTCACGAAAAGGAACACAGAAATGGTTCGGTGTACCTGTGATCCCCAAACATCCACAAGGATGTTCGCACATGCTTCCGATGTTCGTCAGCAGTTAAAGCTAACGATCACGTAAAGGCAGGAGATGATGATAATGATGTGATTTATTTGTGCATGTTGTTGAGGGATACAGAATGTGGAGTTTACTGCCGTTTACTTTCCGAGGGGCTGTTTCAGCTTCATCCAGATGGAATCACTGTTTCCTCCAGGCTTGAGCTTTAAACTCCCAAAACAAAGTTCTGTAATGCACTGACTGCAAACAATTAGAGTCGGAGTGTATCACAGAACTTTACTTGGGAAGCCACAGCGCTGCTTGCTGCTTTTCCTTCTCCTCTTCACCAGGGCCCTCTGACAGAAACAGACGCGTTACATTTCTCTGTAAATATATACATATATATAATCAATATGACTTAGTAATATATGTTTTTCCATTGTTTGCACCCAAACAAATTTAACTTTGGTCATCATTTACTCACTCTCATGTTGTACCAAATCATTATGAGTTTTTTTTTCTTCAGCTCAAAAAAAGAAGATATTTTGGAGAATGTAGCCATTGACTTCAATGGTATTTTTTTCGCCATGGAAGTCAATGGCTACCGTCAGCTGTTTGATTAGCAACATTCAGCTGAAGAAAGATGGATGAGATTCATCTTGATATTTTTAGGTATATATATATATATATATATATACTGAGGAAAAATAAATATAGCCATAACAAATTAAATTACGTTTTTAAGTTGAAATATGTGGGATTTTTTTTAAAAAAGAAGAATATTTCTGAGGATAAAAGATGGTTGACAGACTCATCAAAGTATTTTGTAGCTGGAGGTGAAAGGAGGCAGGCCAGAACTGCTGTAGCTATTAGAAGAAGATAAATGATGGGTAAGATGCATAGAATTGGAAACTTTGATTCACACATGCATATAATCACCCGCCAGCCTCCTCGATGAACACATATGGCGGCCTATAATACATATGCAGAAACAGATGGCTGCTTGCACAAGTTTCCATGCAAGGTAAGTGCATGCAACAAAAAAAAAATAATGAAAGAAAGTTAAACTGACGCAAGATTTCTATATTGACTTTACTATTACGCTACACTCCGTCTGTTTGCATAGCTGTAACTGGGGCAGCCGATACTCAGAACAGCTGACGTGTCGAAAAGAGTCCAAATTTGAGCAGTGCATTACTGTATCAAAACCATCACAGCAGTTTGGCATCCTGTAATAGATCTCAACTTAACACACTTATCAAAATAAACTAATAGAGAAGTCACCCACTGAAGAATGGGGAAACTGGGAATGCCATATGTCACGCATTTGCATGTAACTTCAAGCAGACATTTAAGTGACGGTCGTAGTTAACTTTCCACAGTTAAACTTTACAATCTTGCCAAAGTAACTTTAAAGCTTCAGTGAGTGAATATATCAATGGGTGACGGGCTGACCGTGTTTTTTGCGCATACACGCAGTGCAATGCACACATCCAGAGAGGAAAAAATGTAAAAGAACATACCTGCTGCTACAAATCACGAGACACTGAATACACGCGCTGGAAGAAGAAGCGCTCTGTCTAAACCTGGTGGTCTTCTTCTTCTGTCAAAGCCCCTGAGGATTTCGCTCGTCGGTTGAACAGATGACGCTCGTGCAAACTGTTGATGAAGCGCTTGCACGCCGCGTGAGCGTCCGCGCGGCAGCTGGAAGAATGTCGACGTGGAGCTGCCAATCGTGCGCGCGCAATAACGCACGCGCGTCAGGAGAAAACTACAGTGAGCTGCTTTCAGGCGCCGAGCTACAGAGGATACCAGTCTGGAGATACAGTGAGGTTCACAAGACGTAGATGGATAGACAGACAGACAGATAGATAGATAGAGTGGGTACGGAAAGTATTCAGACCAAATTTTGTTAACTTTGTTATATTGCAGCCATTTGCCAAAAAAAAATCCTCACAAAAAAAAAACACAGAATTGTTGACATTTTTGATGATTTATAAAAAAAAAAAAAAAAACTGAAATATCACATGGTCCTAAGTATTCAGACCCTTTGCTGCGACACTCATATATTTAACTCAGGTGCCGTCCATTTCTTCTGATCCTCTTGAGATGCTTCTACACCTTCATTTGAGTCCAGCTGTGTTTGATTATACTGATTGGACTTGATTAGGAAAGCCACACACCTGTCTCTATAAGACCTTACAGCTCACAATGCATGTCAGAGCAAATGAGAAAGAGCTCAGAGACAGAATTGTGGCAGGGCACAGATCTGACCAAGGTTTTAAAAAACATTTCTGCTGCACTTAAGGTTCCTAAGAGCACAGTGACCTCCATAATCCTTAAATGGAAGACGTTTGGGATGACCAGAACCCTTCCTAGAGCTGTCCGCCCAGCCAAACTGAGCTATCGGAGGAGAAGAGCCTTGGTGAGAGAGGTAAAGAAGAACCCAAAGATCACTGCGGCTGAGCTTCAGAGATGCAGTCGGGAGATGGGAGGAAGTTGTAGAAAGTCAACCATCACTGCAGCCCTCCACCAGCTGGGGCTTTATGGCAGAGTGGCCCGACGGAAAACTCTCCTCAGTGCAAGACACATGAAAGCCTGCATGGAGTTTGCTAAAAAACACCTGAAGGACTCCTAGAAATAAGATTCTCTAGTCTGATGAGACCAATATAGATCTTTTTTACCTTAATTCTAAGCGGTATGTGTGGAGAAAACCAGGCACTGCTCCTCTCCTGTCCAATACAGTCCCAACAGTGAAGCATGGTGGTGCAGCATCATGCTGTGGGGGTGTTTTTCAGCTGCAGGGACAGGGCGACTGGTTACAATCGAGAGAAAGATAAATGCAGACAAGTACAGGGATATCCTGGACCAAAATAAAACAATAAATAAACAATGGAAAAATTATTTATGCATTAAGGACATGTAAACACTATGCCAGTGGCCTGTTTTTTGGTGTGGGGTTACACAATGGAAATATTCATGACTTGATTCCTCATGTGATGCACACTGTTGCACATTGTTTATTTACAAACCGCACAAACTAGTGAGAGTTTATACAAGTCCATGGGGCCAGAAATGCCCATCGCTGATGAAACGCCTACTGCAAGAATAGGCAATACAGAATACACTCTGCACTTAGTTGACAGCAAGTGTCACGGTCTGGGTTGATCTTTTACCAAACAATAATTACAGTTTTTGTCAAGTTACAAACATTTTAAACATTCTGTGCTTTGTTCCAGACAGATCATCCGGGCCCACAGGGTAATCCATCTGTTTAACCCAAGATACATTTTAATGTTAAAGTTTTGTAATTATAAACTCTTAAATTGGGTAGAGTAGTTAAACTGTGGTTTAAAAGGTTGAAGATTAATTACACTGAGAAAAAAAACAACCAAACAAAATTGGGAAAGCCCAAGGCAGGACAGTAGGGGTCGCTATCTGACAGACAGACATGCGGGTCTCCAGCGTTAGTAAGTCGTAGGTGGTGGTTGTACAGGTCTGCTAAGGGCTGAGAAGTCACCTGACACAGAAACAGCGATCTGCTCCATCTAGATCAGCACTTCATGTGATGGGCTTGCTTGGTATATATTGACACAGAGTACGTTTATTAATAAAAAAAAAATAAATAAAAAAAAAAAGTTGAACTCTTACAAACTGATCGGTTAGGATAAACTATAATTATTTATGTTAACGTACGTTTGTTCCCATTTCTTTTCCCAGATAGAAAAAACATACGTACATAAAGTATAGATTTATATAAAGTTATTGTTAAAATAAAGGAAAAAAGGCTCAGCTCAGTTCTTGCTCAGAGGGGTTTGAGTGGAAACGTAAAGGGGGCGTATAACGCAAAACCTCAGCAAGCGCTTCTATTGGTCAAGCCGAGTGTGGGCGGGGCCATCAAATGACTGGGGCTTTCCGTAAATTTCCTCAACTCCACACAGACAGCGTTTCCTTCTGAAGTACACCGTCCAGCAACGACAATCTGACGTGTTTATTTTAAGCCTTATTTTATCTCGCTGTGAAGGATTACAAACAAAGAAATCACATTAGGACTTACAACGGAAAAGGAGAGATTATCTCTCAGCATGATGGAGATTGAACTGCCTAAAATGCATCCAAGCCAACAGGTAAATATTATTTCATAATAGTCCATCGCGTCACTTACGTTGTAACAATGTTTCGCTTTTAACCCTATTGACATTATGCTACAATTGAAAAGAAACCAGTTTTCCTAATTGTAGTATGATGTTACATCATTTTGCCCTTTGAACCGGGAATGTGGGACATGTATTTAGATGCATTTATCTTTATCTTTCCAACTGATTTGCGTATTATTCCTGATTTTAAAGTTTCGAGATGATAGTCATCGTGAACATGACGTGTTTGTAGTGGCGAAATCGTTTATGTATTATATACTTTAATAATTGTGTAATGAATAAACGTCCCGTGTTAAAGGAGGCGTTTCCTCGACGTTATCCCGATTTCTCGCGACTCTCGTTTTCACTCCAAATTCTGCCTAGTCACTGAACCCGGAAAGAGGAAAGACGACATGTCCAGTTAAAGGTGAATAGAAACGACCACACAGAGCGTACTGTCAAGTGTCGCGACGCGAAGCAGGTTTTCGGTTGAACTTCTGTCATGAGACGCGTGCGTCGCTGAGCTTTGATGTTTGTGCGTTTCCCGCAGCAGACGCGTCTGCGCATGCGCACTCACCGGCGCCTTGCACAATAGCAGGCGGCTCCAATCTGGAATGCGCTGTTTACTTTAGCCTCGTATCCTGACGTAAAGAAGCTATCCTCGGCTCTTTGTGATTAATCAGTGTCGCAGCTAATGTATTTCTGTGCATCTAACTGAAATAAGGATCTGGGGGTTTAGGTTAAACGCGTTAAAAACTTTCAGCAGTCACTGACAAAACGTGCTTGGAGATCAGTGGTGCATTTAGAAGTGAACGCGTTGAATTAAATGTATGAATTAATCCATTATTTGGATGGGGAACTGAAAAGGGTAGATCTAAAATTAGTGCAAGTTGGTGATGGGAGCGCTTGGCCTTTGGAAAACAGTGACTGTTAATGACAAAAGTTTTATTTTCTCTTGTTTTATTCATAACTCTTGGAGTTTTTGCAAGCCTGCGTTGAAAATACAACACATTAAATAATAATAATAATAATAATAATAATAATAAAGACACACCTCAAAAAGGAGCTTAAATGAAGCTGTCACTGTTTATAAACGTTTAACGTACTATCTATAGATCATGTCAGAATGATGACGTTGTATGATTGCGTGTTAATTTTTAAAAACAGTTATTAATACAGGACAGAATCCCCATTTCATCGGGGGATATTAAATGCGAATATCTGACACATGTAAGACTCACAGCTTTCATGCGAGATTAATTTAATATATTAAAATGACACCACATGAATTATTGTGTGGTGTGCTTCAGGCTACTTTATGATCGGTTGATCAGTGTTACTAATAGAAAGGATGAAGTACTCCTAAAACGAATGACACGTTTAAATATATGGAAGGGAACTAGATTTAAATGATTTTTATGAGTAACAAATATCTTCCTCTTTATGAATAACATTACACACACTCAGTCTTTATATGTGTATATATATAAACAGTATAGGCCTCAGTCATTTGCTTTGAAAATGCAAAAGAACTAGTTTATTATTAGTTTAGTTGTTGTTGTTAAATTTTCGTTTTGCCCGTTTGTCAGGAAGATTATTGACTTTTGCTCCCTTACACTTTTATTTCTTTTAATATGCACAGGTCAGAATAATCACGTTACAGTAATATAATGTTACGCTGAATGACAATGTAACACAGTTTAACCAAATTCTGACATTTTATTCCAAAAATGCATTGAAACCTTAAAAGTAGACACATTACCTACATTTAATGTGCTTTCTATGGCCATGAAATCACTTTTGTCCTGTGATGCCTTTGCCCCGTATACACGTTTCAAAATAAATAAGTATACACACACACACACACACACACACATATATATATATATAGTGTAAACTAAAGGCATAATTTGTATGTGAATGGTCTGACAGCAGCTGAACCGGTTCAGACGCTGGTTACGTGCAGTATCACCTGCCTCAGCCGTGCGTGAGAACAGTCAGAGAACAAGGAGTGCTCTTGTTCCGTCCTCCAGCGGTATATTCCACATCCAGAGGAACAGGAAGTCAGACAGGTGTGAAAAAGTATCTCTTCTTTATCCGGAAATTCTGCCGTTTTAATATCCAGCTCTGGTTTCTGGTGTCCTTGTACCTGGAGACTGATTGAGCATTAATTATGCAGTTACAGTAGGTGTGTCCTGGATATACGTTTCACGTCTTAAAAAGGAATAGCTCCCCCAAAAATGAAAACCCCGCCATCATCTACCCGCCCTCGAGTAGTTTCAAAGCCGTATGAAGGTTTGTAACCAGGCTGTTTTGGTCACCGTTGACTTACACAGTATTATTTTTCCTGCTGTGGAAGCCAAGCACAAGGTCACAACCTTCTTCAGAATATCCTCCTTTGAACCAAGACATTCATACGGGTTTGGATCTAGTGAACGAGGACAGGATTTTCATTTTTGGGGGAACTATTCCTTTAAGACGTTTCCTGTTTGTTGGCTGATAGATGCACGAACACACTTGTGTTACTCTGATTAGCCTCGTTTTCACTCACACGACGCTGATATTTAGTGCATGAGTGATCTGCAAGCTTACATCATCATCAGGCGGAGCACATGCTGCTACATCAGATCAAAAACACTCACAGAAGCCGTTTCCCATGTACCCTAACTTTCACTTGATGGAGTAGTTCCCCTGCAAACTCCTCATTTACTGGCTCTGAGGTCATTTTCTTTGGTTCTGTCGAACATTCAGACGTGTGCACGGTGTTAATCATTCATCTACTAGTTTTTGTCAATATTTTGAAATAGATTGCGTTTGTGTATTTTCAGTTTTCATGTTTATTTTAGTTAAAGTGTTTTTTCATTTATATGTTTTTTCCCTTTCAAATGTTTATATAGCGTTTTTTTTTAAATTTATTACTTGAAAATGAGAACATATATATTATATATACTATAAATAATATAATATATATATAATAATATATAATAATATATATATATATATAATATTATTTATAGTATAATGACATAATTATTTATTTACAGTAACAGCCCAAATATCGGCTCTATTTTTCACAAAAGGATAAAATGGCTTCAGGTAACTGAAGAAAACAGAAAATAATAACAATAATAATAAAACCTCAATATTAAGAGAGAATGTGTGGTTCAGTGGTAAACACACTCTCGTGAGAGGGGCTCATTTAGCCGTTGTTTGGATGTTTCATCATCTCTGGCTCCGCCCTGTCTGTTATCTGCTGGAGAGGATGTGTGTGTGACTCCGAGCGAGACGGGCATGTCTCTCCATGTATCCAGGATCTCATACACTCTCTAGAGCTTGTTTGTCGAATCACTCGTGTCATGATATGTTTATATCAATTGTTTTGACTAAGAATGTATTAATGCACTGGCTAAATTATATAATAATTATACATGTGTGACCCCCAAAACAGTCATAAGGTAAAATGTTTCAAAACTGAGATGTATACATCATATGAAAGCTCAATATCTGGCCGAGATGCATCTATTTGAAAATCTGCAATCGGAGGGTGCCAAAAAATCAAACTCCTGAGCTAATCAGCTTTAAATTGTCCAAATGAATATCTTATCAATGCATTTTACAAAATTTTGATATGTTTACAGTATGTTTTTTAAAAGGAATCGTCACGGAACACGATCTTTACTTAATTTCCTAATGATTTTTGGCATAAAAAAAAAAAATCAATAATTTTGACCCATGCAATGTATTTTTGGATATTGCTACAAATAAACCCCAGCGACTTAAGACTGGTTTTGTGCTCCAGGGTCACATTTGACTAATAATAATACTTTTTTAAATACTTAAATTGACCAACAATTTATGCACCGGCCTAATACAATAACAACTGACTAATAATAATCAATATTAATAATGTAGCCATATTTAGTTATTTAAGTGCATGATCGGCTGAACTGATGTCAGAGCTGACGGCTGATTCAGTTCCTGTTAAAGTGTGCAGTTCCTCTGCTGTCAGTACACACTTCTGCTCTGTTCAGTCCCCTGGGCCTTGTGATCTGAAACTATAGGAAGCTGATTTTCTACAGATCTCCAGTCACATGCTCGACATGGTTTTTCTGACCTCATTAACCGATAAATACAGCCAAGAAGTGCTCGAGGAGGTCTATATCAGCCACTCTCAATCAAGAAAAGACAAGGTTTCATGAATCTTAATCGCCAGCTTTTATCAATGTCTCTTCTGCAGTCAACTGTAGTGTGTAGGGGCTTTTGCTCATCTTCAAAACAAGATATTTTGAATGAAACCGGAGAGGTTTCTGTCCCTCCGTTGAATGCCACGTGACCAAAACTGTGGAAAAAAGCAGTTCACACACAGCTCGATTTTAGGCCTTTATGCACATTTCAACACGACACCACATCAGGCAGGAGCAGGTTCTTAGTGTTCTGAAGGTTTTGTCACACGTGTCTGATGCACCGCCCAGGGTTTATACTGCATGTGAATTTAAACTTCTCTTTAAAAGAGACCTTTTTATTGTGGCCCAGATGTGACTTTCATTGGATGGAGGAAACGTTATAAATATTCTTATTTGCATACTGAAGGGTATGAAAGCCCAGCACTGAGTACAAAAGAAAAAAGGTGAGTGTGACTTTTTTCGTCCTGCGGTTTTATTTTCATATGTGCAACTTTTCATTTCACACTTCTGACTTTTTTCAGTCCAGTTCTGAAGAGAAATGTTATCAAACGAATTGCGAGATACAAACTTAAAATTGGGAGAAAAGCAATCAGCTTTGCGAGATAAAGTTTCAACTTTTTATTATTCAGACAAACGATAGACCATTTATAAATGATTTCACTCTATTTTTTTCCCCTTTCAGAAGAAATATAATCTCTCTGGCCACATATATATATATATATATATAAAATATATAATTGATCAGAAATATCTGACGCTGGTTATGAAACCAGGATCAGAACTGTGCTGTGTGTCCAGTTTGGACGCGTTATTGTATCTGTGTCGGTTTCTAAACACTTGCGATGCTGAAATGCATTGACTTCTAGGTAATTTCTTGCAGTAATAACACACCAGACTTTCATAGCCTCTTTTTACATGTCTGGGAATTTCAGTATTGCATCAGCACTGGTGTACTCATCACTGAGAGAGTTAGTCATTACCGCTGAAAAAAACAATTAAGATGAAATGTCTTAATAATAGCCCAGTAGAAGTATATGTGCTCCTTTTCCGTTTCACTTGAACTTTGAATGAAGCTTGTCTATTATGTTAGATAGTCACGGTGCGCGACATGAAAACTCGCCATGCAACTATAAAAACATACAGTTTCTTTAGTTCCGAATCAAAATATGATATTATGCTTCGGAATGCAAGTAAAAATGACGAGTGACATAAAAATAAAGGGCACAGGAATTTGAAAAAAAAGAACAAATACTCTGTTGCTGTCCAGCAGTGCTCATGATACTGAAGAAAAAGCTCAATGCATCTTGCTGGACGTGCACATCTCGGTCTGCTTCTTATTATTTCTGTCGGTCTACCAAGGTCACGACTGCATGCCCGTGACAAGGACACAAGCTCTATTTCTTGTTCTCTGTCCTTGATTTTGACAAACACCCTGATCTGTGTAGTTAAAGCAACATGGCGGGTGGTGTTTGATTCTGCGCCCTGATTGGTCGGAGCCGCTGTGAACTCCTCCAGATCTCTGCAGGACACTTCTACAGAAAGTGGTGAAAACATGTCGTGTTTTACCACAAAACAGAAAACAGCAGTGCGTGCGCTGCTATGCAGTTACACGGAACAGAGCTATTTCAATAGTTTAACTTAATGCAAACGGTGCTTGATGTTGTATATAACATGACCACGAATGTCTAACCCCTAACAAGAGTTTCGAAAAATGTGAGCTGCTATTTGTTTTTAATAGTTATCTAAAATAGCCTGTCAAATAACTTCTGAGGAGGTTGGGTGGGTGGAAAAACATGTTTTGTACCGTGTATATGAATTATGTGTATATAAATGCACATATGTGCATGTATATTTTTTAGAAAAATATTTTAGGTCTATATATTACACACACGCGCACACACACATATATATATATATATATATGAATATAAATTTATTAAATGAACGCAAATATATGCAAAATTTAAATATTAACTGTATGTTTGTGTATTTATTTATACATAATCAATAAACACAGTATACATATATTATGTCAACAAAAACATAAAAAAATAAAAAAAATAGCATGTTTTTAAAAAAACTACAAACTCAATTAAATTAAAATAAAAATGTTATTTTAACATTTTATAAATTATATTAAGTTAAATGAATAACCCAACTAAAAAAGGAACATAAATGAATTTTCAGAGCAAACTCGATTCACTTTTCCAAGGCTACAATCCCATGCAGTCTATCAAATAACATGAGCATGCATTAATAATTAAATGCTGTTAAAAATCCTTTTAGATATCAATCATTTCACACCACCTCAAATGGCCTCGCAGAAACACGTTTGGAGCATTCATTTTTTCCAGCCACCGTTTTTTTTGAGTTCACTATCACTTATAGTAACAGTGTCTGTTTGCGTGGGTGGGTGATCTGGTGCTTCCCAGAGATGTAGTGAAAAAGGAGAAGCGAGCATGTTTTATTGATGGCTGACGAGTGCTTATCTGAGGCGGGACAGGCGGGGTGCGGCCGGCTCCTCCTCTCATCTTCATCTCTGCTGTGTTTCTGCAGGATATGGATCTGATAGATATTCTGTGGAGGCAGGACGTGGATCTGGGAGCGGGCAGGGAGGTGTTTGACTTAAGCTACAGACAGAAAGAGGTGGAGCTGCGTCTGCAGCGCGAGAAGGAAGAGGAGACGAGGCAGCAGCGGCAACGAGAGCAGGAGAAGGCTCTGCTCGCTCAACTCCAGCTGGACGAGGAGACCGGGGAGTTTGTGCCTCGGAGCGTCCCGCTGACGCAGGACATCGCCAACACTGCCCAAATCACACAGGTACTCCGTCCAGACGCAGGAAGAGAGGTGTGAGTGTGTGTATCCATGCCAGGGCAACAGAGAGAGAGAGAGAGAGAGAGAGAGCACGACACACACACACACACACACATACGCACACACACACTCATACAGAGACACACACACGTTGGGTTTCCATGTTTTATAGGCATAATATTTCAGTTCTGTACAAACTATAAACAATCCCCTATAGGAAACTTTTAGCAATTTTAGATTGTCAAAAAACTACTTCCTGTATGATTTGTCCACCTTTTTCTTCATCATGGACGTAAGTACATGGGTGAGGTTTCAGGTTTGTTAGTCACTAGAGATAAATAAGGAGGAAAACCACTATAGATAAATAATGGTAAAACTGTTTGCACTACAATGATAATAGAAACACTATAAAATAACATGATAAAACAAACCCGTTTGAAATATGAAGCAGAAAAAACAACTGTTTGTTTGTAAGGTTAAAAATACCTGGATGTGGGTGAGAGCAGAAGCTAGACCTATAGAATTATATATTATATAGAATTCATAGAAAAATGGCCACGCCCGTTTTTACTTTAAGAAAAAGGTGGATACGTTTATTACGTAAAAATGTACCAACAAGGTCAAAATTGACTGGTATTACTATCCTTGCAAGGAAATTACCATAATGTGATAAATATGAGGTACACACACACACACACACTCAGCAGGCCTCACCCTGCCCTCATATTACAGGGTGCAGCTGCTCAGTTGCTGGGGAACGGCTACTGTGGCATAATTACTGGAACTCAGGTGCGCAGGCACTTCTACGAAAGCAAGTAATCTCGCACTAGATTGATAGGACACTAAAGACCTCGTTCTCCCAGAGGAGGTTAGCTCAGTTTGTTTCACAGAGGATTTCAGTCCTGTACGAAGTGAGCACGCTTCATTTTGGGAGAATAATTGAGCAGATCGAAATAATTGTTTTCAGGTAACCCAGCCTGGAGGAAACGTTTATTATTTGTGTGCTTTCAGAAGTATTAAGCATACATGAGAGAAAATAATATGCATCGCATACATCTCTTCCAGAATTGTTGGTTTAAATCTATTATTAACTACAATGAATTAAAATAGCATTGAAAGACTACTAATTTGTTTTGATGGTAAATTGCCCACTGTGGTAAAAGTTAAGTCTGTTCTGATTTAAAGCATATATTATTTTCCAGCTTCAAACAGGGATTCCTGCCAATGAAGAGTTTACAGCTTTAAAACCATGGCATGGCTTACACTGTTGGAGGAATGAGAATGAGGAGAAATCTTTGAGATTTGAGTTCACGTTAAAACCCCTGACTTTTACCAGCAGACTTTGGCGAGTCTAAACACAGTCGGAGACTCAAGTTAATAACATTAGTAAGTAAAATTAGTTAGATAGCAATAATTAAACTATTAATTTTCTTCATAAAATCATTCAGAGCACATGTAATCCAAACGACCGAAATTAAAATTCAGAACACACCCACGCCTACACACAGATCCCAGTCCTATTCGAATCGGCACATGAAATCGTAGACATGCTTTGTTCGAAAGGTGGCTTTGAAAACTCATTCAAGTCAGTTGAGTCTGCATTTACATGTGTTTCCTGCTCTGTGTGTCCCTGCAGTGGTTTTATTAGGATGTATTTGACTGTGTATGTGCAGAATGGGGCTTTCGCAGGACAGGACGGTGATGCCATGTCATTCGACGAGTGCATGCAGCTCCTGGCTGAGACTTTTCCACTAGATGAGACCGCTGAGGTAATTATGGGCTATATATCACGCTATATCACCTCACGGTAACATAACACCTATACATGTCACTGCACTTCAGTCTAATTGTCTCTCTCTTCTCTGTTCAGTCGGCGCCGCCTTGCCTGGATGACTCCGTTCCTCCTTCCACAGATCTTATGATGGCCCCAGCCTTTACCCAGAATCCTTTGCTGCCAGGCTCCCTGGATCAGGCCTGGATGGAGTTGCTCTCACTCCCAGAGCTGCAGGTATGAACCCTCATCCAGACCTCATTAACACGTTATAATCAGTCCAAAAATGAACTTATCACTCCTGGAAATGGCATAAATATTTCTCGCTGGCCATAAAATATATAATTATATTTATGTGAAATATTTATGGCATTTCCAGAAGTGATCAGTTCATTTTCACACACACACCACACACATATATATTAATGTTTTATTTTATACTCAATTTTAATTTATACTTCCATTTAATGCTAACAGCCAGATTTTAGGATAATACACTCCAAAATGACAATTCTCTCACTGTTTACTCAGCGTTTGCTCATCTTTAAAATACAAAGAAAGATATTTAAATGAAACTTGAGAGTTTTCTGTCTCTTGAAAATCCACGTGTGTGAAATCCAAATGTTCATAAAGAACTTCCAATAATAATCCATATGAACTGGTTTAATCTGCCTGCCTAGTCATGCCTGCTGATGAGCAGATTTAATTTATTCACATAAAAACATTCACCATGGCACATATGCAGAGCACATCAAATACTGAAACTCTACTCAGATTCTTAGTATATTTGATGGACTTTTTGAAGCATCAAAGTTTGGGATGTGTGGACTTTCAGTGGAACGACAGAAAACTCTCAGGTTTCATTAAAACATCCTCTTTTGAGTTACAAGCTTGCGGGTTTGGAATAACATGAGGGAAAGTAAACGATGACCGCATTTTCATTTTGATGTGAACTGCTTTAAAACATTTTTTTTTTTTGCGAGAGAGGTTGTGAAGTGCTTCTGTGTGTACTCTGATGTATACCACCTGTGGTTTAGAAAGTCACAAACAACCCTGTTGCTGAGCAACAAACAAATGAACCTCTCTGAGCTCATACTGTGGTTTGACGAGCAACTCAGAATGTATACTTCATTTTTCTTGAATTTAACCATTTCTACCTCAGTACACATGGAAGCTGGTTCATAAGTAAACAAAAAGGTTGAAAGTTAAGGTCCTGTCATATGACTCACGTCAACATTCTACAGTGCATTGAACTCTGTGGAGAGAAGCATCAAGCTGCTACGTTACTGAGCAGGTCAAGCGTGGAAACACTCGAAGTTCAAACAGCTGTAACTTTGCCAAATTAACAGACGGTGTGAAGGAGTCTTAAAGGAGAAGTTCACTTCCAAAATGAACATTTCCTGTTAATTTACTCACCCCCATGTCATCCAAGATGTTAATGTCTTTCTTTCTTCAGTGGAAAAGAAATTACAGGATTTTCCTCCGTATAGTGGACTTCAATGGTGGCCAGTGGGTCAAGGGTCTAAATTGCAGGGATCGTGTAGAGCTTGAAGATACACTAGAATGGAAATTTGGACCTTCAACCTGTTGATCCCCTTTGAAGTCCACTATATGGAAGAAAATCCAGACATTTTTTCCTCAAAAACCTTTAATCTCTTTTCAAATGAAGAAAGACAGACATGAACATCTTGGAAATTGTCAGGCCACTTTCTTCTGGAGGTGAACTCCTCCTTTAATAGTAGACTCATATAGTTTGTCTTGTACAGTATGTGTCTTCTCTTCGGATCACAATGTTCACATGCTGTTCTTTTGCATTTATAGCAGTGCCTCAACATGCAGATGCAGGAGTCGTTGGACATGAATGGATTTATGAAACCCTCCACAGAAGCACAGGACCCAAATTACAGCCAGTACCTGCCCGGGATGGACCATCTCTCATCGGTGCAGACAGAGGTGTGTCCTCCCGAATACATCAACACATACGACGGATCCTTCAACACTATGGTGTCGCCCAACCTCAGCCAGATGAGTCTGAGCGTCCCGGATGTGGGAGCCGAGTTTAGACCTGAAGAATTCAATGAGCTGTTTTATCCCGAGATGAAGGTTAAAGTGAACAGTGGCCCTCTCACATCCGACGGAGGAAATGTAGCCAGTCAGTTGGCGGAGATCTCCAGCGATCCTCCTGTGAGCGCCATGGATCTGCACAGCTTCTCACCTGGAAGCTTCAGCTCAGGAAAACCGGAGCCTATGTCCGAATTCCCAGATTCTGATTCCGGCTTGTCGCTGGATTCCAGTCCTCACATGAGCTCTCCGGGGAAGTCCTTGAACGGAGATGGATCCTTCGGTTTTAGCGACTCCGACTCGGAAGAGATGGACGACAGTCCTGAAGGCATGGAGTCAGATTACACTGAGATATTCCCGCTGGTTTACTTCAACGATGGAGCACAGGGATCTCTCTCAGAGAAACCTCCGGCAGACCAACAGGAGATGGAAGCGAAGAATCCAAAGATAGAGCCGGCGGAGGCCATTGGTCACTCCAAACCTCCATTTACCAAAGACAAGCAGAAGAAACGCTCTGAGGCGCGGCTCTCCCGTGACGAACAGAGAGCAAAAGCCTTGCAGATCCCATTTACTGTGGACAAGATCATCAATCTGCCTGTGGATGACTTCAACGAGATGATGTCCAAACATCAGCTCAATGAGGCCCAACTCGCCCTCGTCAGAGACATCCGCCGCCGGGGCAAGAACAAGGTTGCGGCGCAGAACTGCCGCAAGAGGAAGCTGGAGAACATCGTGGGCCTGGAGTACGAGTTGGACTCACTGAAAGAGGAGAAGGAGCGCTTGATGAAGGAGAAGAGCGAGCGTAGCTCCAATCTAAAAGAGATGAAGCAGCAGTTGAGTACCTTGTACCAAGAGGTCTTCGGTATGCTTCGAGACGAGCATGGCAAGCCCTTCTCACCCAGCGAATACTCCCTTCAGCACACTGCGGACGGCACGGTTTTCCTCGTTCCTCGCCTTAAAAAGACTCTCGTAAAGAACAACTAGCTTGGTTCCTTCTGCTCTGTCCTTCCACACTTTGCTTCTGTTTTTTGGTACTGCTTTTCTCTTGCTAACACTGTGTCCTAACCAGGCATGACGCAATAAAGCGCCAAAGGCTCTTCAGAAGTCAGTGCGTTTGTTCTGACCAATTCACCACATTGATATCTCATTGGTCTAAAATCTGGTTGCGCGTTATCGTACATTAAGCATCATCAAATATGTTTGTATTCGGCATAGTTTATTCGCATGTAATGCTGAGAATATTGTTAAATCCATCGCGACTGGTTAGGACACGGTGTACGTTTTACGCAAAGGAAACAACTAAATAGGAGCGTATTTTTGCTTATACATCAACTGTTGAAATGGCAGAACTATTATATACGTTTTGCGTATTCTACTTTCCTAAAATTCTTAACCTCCGTTGGATTTTGTACTCCTTTATATTTTCTCTGAGATTCTTTTACCTATATGGTTTGTAAATACATTTATACTTTATTTGCTATCAAGATAGGAACAAATGTAATGTATATATAAAAAATTGATCACATTTTAGTATGCTAAAAATGGTTGTGATCATTTTAAGTCTGCAATTATGTCAGTTTTTATATCTTAATTTACTATTCTATTGCTATTTTATCTCTCGACTTTTTGGCTTTATATAATAAATAAATATTTAAACCAGCAAAGTCTAATGTAGCCGTGAATGGGAGATAGTTGATGGAGCGGGTCAGCAAAAAGGAACTGGATATTGACAAGAATGAATGAGGAAGTATCATAAACTATGGGAAACAGACATTACACACAAAATATTCAAAGAAGTGAAGCAATAATTATACTGTTTATAATGAAGCAAAAATTATTAAGAAATTTGAGGGCAAAAAAAAAAGTATTTGTAGATACGACTTCACAAACAAGACTTAAGTCTAGTCGTAGATTAACATGCAAGTCTTAGCTATTTAAAATGAAATAAACATGCACTGAGCGATCGTAAAATATATGCCCTTAAAATATATGCCTTTGTTTTGTCTCAAGATGTAGACAAGTAGTGCCTCAAGAAGAGACATTTATTTTATTTTAAGTCGTAACTGAACTATGGCCTAATCCTGGCAGTGAAATCGGGCCTTGGTCTAATATTTTCAGTGACATTAATCTAGTTACAGCCTAGCTTAAGGGTCCAAAATCTTATCGAGGTCACTGCTTGTTATATGCCATGACATCATAATCATTGGGAAAACACTGCTCATTATTTGAGGTTTTGGGCTTGAGGTTTTCTATTTTGGTTACCAACCATCATTACGTACTCTACCCCAACTCATGAGATTTCATAAAATCATAAGCCTTTGAGGTTGAAAGGCCTTTTGCAAACAAGTTTCAACCAAATCTTCCTCAAGCAAACACCCCAGTCTCCCGGTGTTATGCAACAGAGCCGAATTGTTTGGCTGTGGCCCAATCTTAGACATGCCTTCATTGAAGCCCCGCTGGACAAAGTACACAAGTAAAGAGAGTTGTTTGCGCTGCCAGCCACTTTCACCCACACACACCACCTTTGAACACACCAAACCCTCTCGTTTGCACACTACAGTAGCTCTCCATTGTCAGCAAGTCACGCTACACTAACAGGGCCAACCTGTTCACAGACCTGCACTTACACATCACAATGTCGGATCTTTTCTCTATATGAAGCTTAATGTATGATAAAAAAGCAGGTGAACACGGCTCGCTGAATGCTTCTTTTGTTCAGTCTTACGCCAGCATTAACCTGCCGTGCATTCTTTCCCATCAACAGACTCGACCTAGAGCCCAGTAATGTAATTGAGCAACGCTACAGTAAATGCTAGGAGGAGTTGTAGACTAAATGTTTAATTTCTTCAGTTTTAAGTTAGAGCATGTGACTTATCTGGGACAGCATTATCTCAAACATTTACCAGTGCTCGTGACCTTGATTCGGTGTCAAGGGAACAAAGTACCCATGACAGGTTTTACAGTAAGATAAGCATTGCGTGAGAAGAAAAGGCCCTGCGCTCACACAGAAACAACACAAACACAGTAAATTAAACACTCGGGGGGGTGTTTAATTTTTTAATTTTGTTTAATTTTGTTATTAAACAAAATCAGAATTTGGCGATGCTATCACACTTTCTGACATCATGAGAGATGTATAAAATGTGTAAATATACATGGATTTACCCCGAATGACATGGATACATGGATTTACATCCTCCCACACAGAAAATGCATACTACAGACTACAGTCATATTATTAACATCCAGAATCAATGCATTTATTAATGACAACATTCACAGTTCATTAAAGG
>JAUYWG010000042.1:2717411-2728786 GCA_034779775.1 Enteromius afrohamiltoni
GATCACGAATGCAGACATGCTGTTATGTTTACGAGGCGTGATGCAACACCACAGAACTAAGTCATGATCATCAGTAAGTATGTCTAGTTTGTCATGTGTTTTATTGTTTATAGGGGTGGAGAATTTCCATCACATGCTTGAGGTATTCAGCCAATCACAGTGCACTGGATAGCTGACCAATCAGAGCACACCTCGCTTTTTTAGAGCTTTGTACAAATCGGCCCGTTTCAGGAGGCGGGTGTGCTTAAAGGAGAAACAATAATGTTTTTTGCCCCTTACACCACATAAACACACTGCATAATGTGTATTTTTAGCAGCATCATACGACCCCTTTAATAACTACGACAACCTGAATACAACAGTAACATAATTAACCCTAATATAAAAATGAGATTCAGAAAGGAAGTTATATTTGAAAGACTTTACTCACATTTCTGATTAGAAACCGCTTGCATCTCCTGCTTTGGTAGTGCTTTTCTTACTTCACAGTTATGCGAGTTGATTGTGTGATATTTTTGTGCTGATGAAAAAGGAAAAACAGAAAAATGTTTGCTAAGCTACTGAATGAACTAGTATTTCTTGCTGTTCTATCACAATCAGGATAGATGGCACATTACATATCAGTACCACGGTTTTATGTGAAGATAAGGTAACTTGTTTATTTTAATGTTTCATTAGGATTTAATCTGAACAATTTTTGCCGTCACTTTAATGGAATATGTTTTATTGAAGGCTAAGGTTTACTCAATAACTATAAAAGAATCATCTCCATCTAGATGTGCTTCTGTCATTTACCCATAAAAACTATTCTGATTCAGTGCTAGGCTAGCAGCTTAAAGCAAATGGTTTCCATCTAAGCTCACCAACAATTTTATCCACAGTATCATGATCATCAAAGGTGACGAAACAGAATCCTCTCTTTTTCCCAGTTGAACGCTCCTCCATTATATCGATAGTCTCAATCTTCCCATAGCGCTCAAAGTACTCTCTGATATGATACTCCTCTGTGTCCTCCTTGATTCCTCCCACAAAGATCTTCTTCACTGTCAGATGGGCTCCGGGCTTATTAGAGTCCTGCATAATCAAAGAAAATTCATTTCCTTTCATCTTGATTAAATGTATCTTAATTTTAGAGTAGATTAAGAAAAGGTTTGTATGAAAGCCATTGATGCAAACATATTTATATATACATTTAATCTTTTTTTTTACTTACAATTCTGATTAATTTCTCAGAATTGTTATCATTGCACAATAAACGTCTTGCACAAAATATCTTATCATATCTCAGACATTGGTTTTTCACAGATCTGCAAGATTTGTTGGTCTCAGAATATTGACTTGCATTTTTTCTTTGAAAAAAAAATAAATAAATAATCTTTTGCTTTTCAAAAGAAAAAAAGAAGCCAGAATTGAGAGCCTTTAACTCAAATTTGTGAGATATGGGCCTGGTTAGACAGATAGGACTTAAGCTAAGTCAGGATTAGGTCATAGGTTCAATTAGGACATTTCATTTTCATAAATATGCTCTAGAAAAACATCACTGAATCATGAAGCACTGATATATTTTAAAGGGGTCATACAAAGGCAATTTCCCACAAGCTATGATTCTTGAGGATCTTAATGCAAAGTTTGTAATACAGTTTGTTTTAAAATTTCTCAAAGATTTTCCCCAGTCAAAAACAGCTCTTTAGAAATCACTGTGTTCTGTGTACTTCCCTTTTAAATCTTCATGAGCTACACTGACCCCTCCCCTCTTTTCTCAGGCGCTCTCGGAGGATCTTTTTTTAGCCGTATTCATAGTGAAACTTGCTAATTCGCACATTATTAGGACGATTTGCAAAGATTCATTGAAAGACATTATACTGACTGCTTCTGTAGGTGAGGCTGGATTCACGCAAACATAAACACATTTCTGTTGATCAAAGGCTTGTTTCCCTTCAGAACCAAACCGAACATAGTTCACCCAAAAATGTAAATGTGATGTTTATTTGCTCACCCCCAGGGCATCCAAGAAGTAGGTGACTTTGTTTCCTCAGCAGAACCCAAACGAAGATTTGTAACTTTAACCGTGGCAGTCTGGTAGTCATTTAATGGAAGTGGATGGGCACCAAACCTTTCAAAGTAAAAAAAAACATGCACAGACAAATCCAAATTACACCCTGTGGCTCGTGACGATACATTGATGACTTAAGACACGAAATGATCGGTTTTTGTGAGAAACTGAGCAGTATTTATATCATTCTTTACCTCTGATAGACAACCATGTCCAAACCGTCTCAAGCTCGTGCTCAGCATGAGGCGCGTTCCCTATGTGAAAAAACCAAAGGCACAGCGGATGATATCAATCGTACGTGATCCCCTCGTGCGTCTTTAAAATCATCAGGGGAAAAATGATCGCTGCAGACTCTCCACAATCTTACTAAGATTATGTGTGTGTTGATATCCAGCCGAAGAGCAAACAACCATAACTTCAAGCGATCAGGCTCAATGAAAAGTCAACAGTCCTGGATGAGTTCAATCAAGTGAACGTAATCTTTTAGCTTTAAATCGGTTTGAACGATCAGGATAAGCACAAGTAATTACATTTTGAATAGCCGCAATACCCACAATCTCTGTGCTCTGTGTAAACAACGACTGTCGTATACACGCAACAGATCACTTTGCGTATCCTACGCCAAAGCGCATACACAGGGAACCCGCCCGAGATGGTTTGGACATGGTTGTCTATCAGAGGTAAAAAATGATATAAATACTGCTCAGTTTCTCACAAAACCGATCATTTCGTGTCTTAAGTCATCAATGTATCGTCACGAGCCACAGGGTGTAATTTGGATTTGTCTGTGCATGTTTTTTTTTACTTTGAAAGGTTTGGTGCCCATCCACTTCCATTAAATGACTACCAGACTGCCACGGTTAAAGTTACAAATCTTCGTTTGGGTTCTGCTGAGGAAACAAAGTCACCTACTTCTTGGATGCCCTGGGGGTGAGCAAATAAACATCACATTTACATTTTTGGGTGAACTATCCCTTTAATCCTCCGCGTCTTCAGTCTCTCAGATGTCGGGAGTAAATCATTACTGCTCTGTTCATTAATACATTCAACAACAAAACACCTCAATCTCTCAGGAGTCTTGCTTGTCTCTGCGTCTCGGTCTGATGACGGCTCACTCAGGGCGGGTCTGAGGTTAGACACCAGTTCAGTCTGTGTGACACGCTGCTGTCAATCAACTATTGTGGGAGTGGCCTCTATGACCCCTTGAAGATCAGTTAGTGCAAGTTTCTATTCGTTGAAACAGCTCAGACTTACATTTTAGTCTAGGACTATGCTTAAGCCTAAAAATGTGCAATGACCATTTTTTTAATTTTTAATTCCATTGTAAAAAAAAAATCTATTTTATTTGCTTTTACTGTGATAACTGAAAGTAGTATAATTATTTGATCAGTTAACATATGCATAAAAACTGGACTTATAAAAGAATTACAAAAATGCTATTACAGAACATTTTTTAAGCCCAGGAAACTTCAGCCTATATCAACTGCTCATGTGGATCTATCTGGTTTACGTGGATGTAACTGCACCTCTCTGGAAACGGCTCGTTTGGGCTCGACGACTCGGCCGTCCACTTTGTGTGGCCGCGCTGCCATAGCAGCATCAACCTCTGCTACACAGGAATACGTCACGAAGCCGAAACCTCGCGAGCGCTTGTTAGCTGGATCTCTCATTACCTGAGGAAGGATAATCATTGACAGCGTTATCAACAACATTGCTTTTATTGCTATTATTATTCAATCTATATACATTTACACCCCAGGACTGTTTAACTTATTCTGATTGGCTCTAAGGCAGCGATGGGCAACTTCGGTCCTGGAGGGCAGGTGTCCTGCAGAGTTTAGCTCCAACCCAAATCAAACACAGCTACCTGTGACTTTCTAGTGATCCTGAAGACATTTGCTGCGTCCGAAATGGCATACTGCTCAAGTAGGTACTACATTTAAAATTGAACGTACTACCCGACCGTTAAACAGTACGTTCTATATAGTATGAATGTGGGAAGTATGAATGGAATCCAGACATACTACATCCGCCACATTGATGTTATCACGTGTCATGCGTCGTCACAACAGCGCGACAATTTAAGTCATCCGTTTATTTAGATAGTTTTAAAGTGTAATTTAATCACAATAAACAACGTTTTGTTCCTGAGGTACACTTGAAATGAGCCGCGTCTCAACTTGCCGCAATTTTTCGAATATGACGCCTCCTCTCCCGGAGCCTCAAGGGATAGGAAAGTGTCCATGCTATGCCTACTATAGAATATATAGGCCGGAAGCAGTAGGTCATCCGGGTACTTCTCACCTAATGAATTTCAAATACTATGAATTCGGACATACTACTCGCCTCGCATGCTGTTTTTCACGTACAGTATAGTAGGGAAGTCAGTGATTTCGGACGCAGGGTCAGATTAGCTTCTTCAGGTGTGTTTGATTAGGGTTGGAGCTAAACTCTGCAGGACACTGACTCTCCAGGACCGAAAGTTGCTGCTCTAAGGTGTAACATATTTTAAAAAAATATACAATTTTCATGAAGATTCACATCCAGGATGTAGATGAGATTCATCATTGGAATGGATTTGGAGAAATGTAGCATTACGTCACTTGCTCTGCAGTGAATGGGTGCTGTGAGAATGAGAGTCCAAACAGCTGGTAAAAACACAAAAACAACCCACAAGTAATTCACACCACTCCAGTCCATCTGTTAACATCCTGAGAAGTGAACGCTGTGCATGTGTAAGCAACAAATACATCATTAAGGCGTTTACCTTAAACCCTTGTTTACAGATGAATCAGGAGAGAAATATGCCCAGATCAAGCACTGTTTACAAGTGACAGTAACAGTTTTGAATTAAAAGGCCATAACTGTAAATAGTTTTTTACCAACGCAGCTTTTCTGTTCACAAGATGTTAATTAATTGTCTGTTTGGACTCTCATTCTGACGGCACCCATTCGCCGCAGAGGATCCACTGGTGAGCAAATGATGTAGGCTAATGCTAAAGTTCTCCAAATATGTTCCCATGAAGAAATAAACTCATCTACATCTTGAATGATTGCAGGGTGAGCAAATTTTGATTTTGGGGGGTTGTATTTGTCCATAATATTAAATATCAGCATGGCTGTGATAACTGATATTAAATAATGAAATGGCTCATTATTATTTATTCCTTCTTAATACTGTGGTAACAGCATTACATATTCAAACTCCATGGTATTTTCATGGCACTCCAAGATGCTTTACAGGTCCTTATGGTACTTTTTGGTATTGGTATTTTATTTAGAATTGTTGTATTAAAGATGACTTCTAGCTGTCTTTTCCTGATGCAGACACACAGGTCTGAACGTGATCTGATGGTCTCTCACCACACAGTCAGTGAGTTTGCCCCATCGCTCAAAGTGAGCGCGCAAACTGTCCTCCGTGGTCTCAAAACTGAGTCCACCGATAAACAGCTTCCTGAGCTGCTCTGGCTCCTTACTGTCACGACCCTGTTCACATGAAACACACAATTAATAATCAGACTTGAACTTTTGCCTCTGTGGAAATATGCAGCATTAGACTGATAAAACGGGCCTTAGGGCATACACCAAAGTTATTAAAGCAATGGTAGTTTCAAACTGATAATGACATCTTCATTGATTACAGCTCTCAAACCGCAGAACTGGTTTTGTGGGTGTTGATGAACGACATCCGGCCATGCTTTTGCCAAATTCGGTGGATATGTATTATTTATTTAGCTTGAGTGACGTGAGCTCACCAATCCCTCCTGATTGGCTGAAAGACACACGCTAAACGCGTCAACTTTAAGGCTCGGCTTATGAATGTTAATGAGAGCACGTGATTGGACGTTCCGGGAAAACTACGCGGCAACGTCAGCACAGCCTTAGTTAATATTCATGAGCTAAGCCAACGGCGGAGTACTTTAGCCGGTGGTCGCAGCTTCCTGAAATCAGGGAATAGAGTGGGTATCTGTCCAGTAGTGTCCAACGCGATTTTCTTTCCCAAAACCACAACCTAAATGTACGAGGAGACGACTGGGAAACAAACCGACGGCTGATACGAGCGCCTAGAATATTCCATGCGCCATTTTAGATTTCTTTTCCGTCTTTCCTCCATATTGTTAGCGTTATTATTAAAAGTTAAGCATTAAATACCCGTATTTGTGTGTTCAGCTGACGTGTTTACGAAAACGGGCTCAGTATGTTGTTATAGCTAGCAAGTCAACAACTCCGTGTCTAAGTTAAGTTAACCAGAGCACAGCAGCACGACGAAGCCTTCATTTTTGGCGCACGGTTGTTGTTCGGGAGAGTAACGTTCACCATAAACACTTTGTTTTCTTTCGAAATATTAATATGCCCAACTGAACAGCATGCGCACAGTATCTGTATAAGTTACCCGCTCACAGTTTAGCATGCAGCACTCACAAAACCATACACTGACATCGGATATACATTATTGTGGATCCACAAACTGTTCCGCAAAGTTACAGCAGGAATATTGATAACCAGTACCTCCATGCTGCTATTTCTGCGCCCCTCGGTTTGCTCAGGCATGCGTGATGTCACCTCCGGCCATTGGAGGCGCTGCAGGACACTTCCGGATAGAGTGCACTCGGCATGTGCTGTTCCCAAAATAATAATAAAAAAAGTGAATGCATTAATAAAGGTTATGTAGTTCTAGATGGATAATAGCTTGGATGATGCTACACCAGACTGAGAACAGATACGATTCCATAAGATGTCCATTGATGCAAGGTTTGTTTGTTAGGAAGTTACATATGAGATAAATATTAAAGAACATCTCCTGTCCAAAGTCTCATATTAAAAAACAAGTGTTAATAGATAAATAAGTGTTTATATATTCATGGTAGGACATTTACAAAATATCTTTATTGGTAATTCAAGACACAGGAGATACCTGTTTATTATAAGACAATACACCTTGCATTTAAATCAGCTGTGCTTGTTGTCTCTGTGTCTGGCTCAGAGTTTAATAAAATGATACATTATTTAATCATCAATCCATCCAATGAGGGCCTTAAGGTTAAATTATGATATATATATATATTTTTTTGCTTGGTTAAAGTTTGTAGGTTAAATGTGATCCTAGTCATCTTTTTCTAGAAATTCAGGATGGTGAACATTTTTGGAGCGTGCTGTGAGTATGCTGCCGGTAAAAATGCTTTAGCAGGACATCACTCAATAATCTGAATGCCGAGACCTTTACCTTGACTGTTTGAACGCAGTTCACCTTATCTTGTTGATGATAAGGTAATTGCATTTTAATTGAGGGGATGCAACTTAAGACACTGCAGTTGTGCTGAGTGTCAACAGTGTGTATCAACACTGTGATTCAAAGCCATGGCTTTTACAAATGACTGTAAATACGGTGAAACAAAGAAGTCCCTGTAGGCTGTTTAGATGCAGTTTGTCGCTTTAACTGAAAATGATCCACAATGTGCAACACACATCCACTGTCCTCTCCATGTGACACATATGTATTGTTATTTAACCAACTTCTTGTGGAAAGTTTGCCTTAAGAAGACCGCCACTGCAGGACCATTTTAGAAAAGAGAAAGTAAGGGCCATGTCTATGTTTGCATGACATATCATCCGCAGCCAAAGAAGCAGTTTGTGCCTGTCGCGTTGATAAAGCTGACCTGTGCTCTCAGAGGACGGAAACCATGCAGTCAGGCTGCTTTTACGCACGAGGCCATGGAAATAAGAGCACACAGCGCCACCTGCTGGCCATTAATGCCATTCAAAACCATGAATATGACATTAATGAAATTAACATGTAAGCAGCATCCTACTTTTAATAGTTGAATAAATCGAGGTAAAACGGCCTTGGTAAAAAGCTATCCTGGCAGGAGCGCGAGTGCTGATTTATAGGAGTTTTACGAGATGGTTATAATGTGTATCATCATTACCACAATGTGACAGATGAAATAGTGGCATAATAAAACAGCCACTCTCAATTCCAATATTAGAGCACTTTTATTTATTGGCAGATGTCTGCTTCAGATTTATTGGAGAAGCATATTTGGGCTTTCTCTCTCTTTATCTGTCTTCACAACAATGCCGGACTGGTAGATGCATGTTAGTGCCAGCTCATTTGTTTCTTAATTAAACAGCTAAAAGCTCTCGGACAGGGTGACTGTGAAACTGTGAGCCTCTTGGATCGTTGTATCTCGTGTGTGATAATCTGATTTATTCTGTTTGTAAGCAGCACATTCAGTGATGGGTCTGAGCTCAGCCGACGCACGGTCAGGCCTCCAGGCCTTAAAACGCTGTTACAGACAAAGCTGCACCTGGTAATAAAACGGCAGCAGCTGTTTCGTTATGTTTGGGATGGAATCACCAGGTCTGCTCTCATGCTACACGTGTTTTATTTTACACAGTACCCGGAAATGTATAGGCGATTACAGACACTGTATATGCAGGTTCATGCCCTGCTGATAAACACAATAGTGTTGCGTTTACACAACTGGAAAACTGCTCAAAACACACTACAGAACTGGAAAACCTTCATAGTGGTATTTTAATGGCAACCGTTAGAATTTCTCTATTGGGCTTCTATTGTTTTGTTTTCAGGGAGACCCCCATTTGCAAAGTATCCCATAATGCAACTTGACTTCATCAACATTTTTAACATTTTCCCCCCTTGTTTAAACCTTTACTGGATTTTTAGGAAACAGCTGCTGTCTTTGAGTTGAAGGTACAGTGTGGGGAGGTCATGTGACAGCAGTGCCTTCATTCAGGCAGGACAGGTGCGTTGATTGTTCCGCTGGCCAAATGTCTTTCTGAAAAAATAAGTTCAGTAGACAAAAAAAAATCTATAGAACAGTTTTTATAGTTGTGAGTTTTGACAAAGACTGCTTTCATCTTGGTGAAATTCAGTATGGTGTCTAACCTGATTGAGGTTATGACGATTCATATAATAAAAATACCAAGCGTTAGTATTCTGCAGTGCACAGTATGCCGTATATGCTAATGTTCAGTGATGATGGATGAGTTCGTGTTATGCTGGAAGTTTCATGGCGATTCAGAGTTATTTTGTGTTCTGGTGAATTGTTGACTTATCGGTTTTGTAACCGATAACCGATAAAATAATAGAACATCTGAGTTTCCCAGTGGAGATAAAATACACTCCGGTGATGGTTATGTTTAGGTATTAAACTTCCTGCTAACTCTTTTGTTTGATTTCATATGAAGTCTCAACCTTGCAAAATAGGCATGATCTTGTCCTCTGTGGTTCTGTCTATTGTTTACTCGGATGACACATGTTCTTTGTGCGTTATAGTGTTTCCTGAAACACACTGTTGTTTCCCAGGTTGTCATGCAGAGCGATTATAACAAGCTTGATGTATCTTCTTACCTCTCAGGTGCTGCCTTGTGTTTTTTGAGATTACTCTCAAGGCCTAAGAAATATAGATCCAAAAGGCACTAATATGTACCAGTTACCTTTGAGGTAACAATATGCTCCTTTTAGCAATACATCACTTGAATAGAAGAACTTTGTATTTCCCTTAAGTGGACAGGGTGTGACCCTCTGAGTCTTTATGGTTGTTTTTCTTTTGCAGTTAGTGTCATGCCTCTCTATTTACTCCTGAGTATGTTGTGACGTTGATCCATTGGTGGTGTTTGAGATCTCTCAGCGCTGGTAACTCTGTCTGTGGGCTGGTGGTTTACAGGGCAGGTGTGTGCTGTGCAGTATCTGAGCTGTACAGATGTAGTATGATTGATGTCTTGAGCGTGTCGTCTTGCTGAGACACTTTGTCTCAGCTGTTGATCATACACCTTTTTGTTAAAGTTTAGAGTCGACAGGCGCCTGACAGTGGATGTATCAAATCCCACACACACACTCTCTCTCACACACACACACACACACCGTCTCAATAAACCAGGGCTCCCACACACAATCATAAGGCTGATTGCTTCATAACCTCGTCACATGCTTCAGGTCCCAAAGGCCCTGAGTTGCTGACTGAATGTGTTTTCTAAGTCGTGAAATAATTGCCTGAACGAGGCCCCCTGTAAAACTGAGTGAGGGGCTTTAACAAGCCATTTTACAGTAGCAATGGTTCGGTGTAAATGATCAGCTTTTATAACATTTGTGCTGAAATAATCACAATAAAACTACATCCGGCCTTTTTAAAATCTGATCTAAAAAATAGTTTAAAAAATGCAGCCCAAAAAAAAATGATGGCAGGTTCGCCCTGAAGTCCCGTGACGTCACTCACTCCTCAGAGTGCATCATCTTCTCTGGGTTTTAAGAACGCACTTAAGGCAATAATTAACCAAAGTTTTATATCCTCTTAAAAATAAATGAATGATGTAACACTGGCCGTGTGTGACAGCAGCTGCGGTCAGCAAGTCTCCAGGAGGAGGATGCGTCTGTCAGCAACGCGCTGCTGCTGGACTCAACGCTGGTGATCTTTTCATCTCTCTCTCTTTTTTAGGTGACATCAACCACTTTAGGAGAAAATTATGTAAAAAAAACAAACAAAAAAAAAACACCTGAAACCATCAGCATGACATTACCTGTATATTTCACCCACATGTGTAGCACAAATGTAGAATCAATTACATTTATATTTTTTACATTTTAAAATATTTGCGAGTGTGTGCATGCATGCTCTGATGATAAAGGCCTAGAGCATCAATAAAGAGAGTCCTGCAGTGCAGAAAGGTAGAGAAGAGGAGTCCACTGAACTTGTACTCATTATCACCAGTAGATGGAGCTGTAGGTCGAGCTCAAGTCATTCGAGAAAATGCAGCCCAGCTGTCAGAAATTCTGCACACAGTAATATGCGTTTGCTCTTGAACATAATGGGCAACCAATACAATACAGAAAGTATGTTATTTTGTTATATTCACCGTTCCCTTCAGCAGCTCTGAAGACCTGTGTGCAGTCAGCAGTCATTATTATCTTAGTGCTGTCCGTGGATAAAAGCTGCGGAAATTCAATACCATATTTTAAGAAAACAATAACAACAACAAACAGTTCTATAGTTAAGCTATAGTATAGCTAAGCCTTTTGTTTTTAATTTTTAACAGTTATAATAATGACATGATTTCAGAAACAAGTGATTTGCAGTTCATAAATTAAAATCTCAGGGGCCTGTGCATTGCAGTGGTATAAAATAAAAAAGATAAATAGGCCTACATTTCTTAATTAACAAATTGTCTGATGGCTTGTGTTAGACTTGTGATGTGTTAGAAAATGAGTTTCCACGTTTCTGCTAAATAAATCAGGAAATATATATATATATATATATATATATATATATATATATATAATTGTAAAAAGGGTTTATGATAA
>JAUYWG010000042.1:2728861-2767788 GCA_034779775.1 Enteromius afrohamiltoni
AAATATATATATATATATATATATATATATATATATATATATAATGGTAAAAAGGGTTTAGGATCACTGCATTGGATTATTGTTAACAGATGATCTACTTTAGCAATCCTTTCATGTTTGTGCATCCGCAGTGTTGCGTTTTTAAATCATCCCGTAGATGGCGCTCTTATCCACGAAAAGCTCCACGCGTCATGAAGAATCATTGAGCATTTATTTATGACACAACAATGCATCAGCTGCCAGTAAATCTATTTCTTTCTCTCTTTTTTTACTGACGACGTGTATTCTATTCATTCTCTTTTCCTTTCAGAGTAGATGCTATTCCACCTTTACTCTTACCTAATATCTTAAAAAAAAAAAAAAAAAAGATTATTTCACAAAATCAGTCTTTAATAAAACTGTATTGTGTAGCATGGATGACTGGAGAAAAGAGAAAAACAAACTTGCTTACCAACAGTTGGGTAGGCATACAGTGTTTTGTTATTGTTTATTAATGAATTAATTAATCATGATTCATTCGAATGTGTGAGGCATGCCTGTACCTTCCTTGAAACGAAGATCATAACATTTTCACTACTACTACTACTTATAGTATCGACTTTGGTTTGGCCAACAAACTATTTAGTTAGGCTAATAGCCCAGGCTATATATATAGAGAGAGAGAGAGAGAGAGAGAGAGAGAGAGAGAGAGACTATCCTCGTTGTTTAAGAATTCAAGCATTTCAATTGTACTTTTTTATTCTTTATTGTGATTAAAAATGTATTCAGTGTTGAATATGAACGGATGTGTTCTGTGTAAACGAGCCGAAATCCGCTGTCTTTTTTAACAAGGTTTTAGATGAGTCTAGAGTTAGACTTGTTTGCAGCCTCTGAGCCGCAGCACACGATCTCGAGATGTCTCCTCACAGCTCATTAGCACAGGGACTGATAAGCGTTCAGACCTCTGATCAAAGGGCCCCTGAGTCGCGCGGCGGGGCCCTGGGCCGGGGCTGAGCGTTGACCTTGCCCCGGGAAATGACCGCGAGGGTCCGAGCTGAACGAGGGAAGCCCGAGCGACAGAGAGGCCCGGCTCACGCGGACATACGCAAGTGGAAACCAGAAGGAAACTGCAGACGGGGAAGCGAAGAGTCAGTATAAGCGGCGTTTACCACCCTCTCTCACGAGAGCTCCAGTCGGTTTGGGCCAGAATCCCTCTCCCAGGAATTGAGGAAAAGCACAGTCCCGCGCATCTGTTTCCTCAGACAGCGCATGGAGGAAACTGGACGTAAATCACACCCAACAAAAATAGAATCGGGCTGTTATTCAGACGGATCTCGGAGGCTTTGGATTGGGCTTTTTCCATGCCTGGCACACATTCATATTTGCATTATTACAATATATGGCTATGCTTTTTGAAATAAATAGCTTGTAGGATGTGAAGGGGGCGAGGCTTGTTGCCACAATGGAATATTTCAGTTTTTAAAATCACAATTGAAAAAATGTATTTCTTTAAAGTCACCTATTCAGCCACTAAGCAAACTATTAAAATACTTAGAAAAAAAACTAGTAGGCTAGTTTTAAAATTAAATCCAATTTAATTCCCCCCCTACATGCTATTAGGCTAAACACTTAATCTGGATTTGGCTACATAATCAAAATCAACCCAAATTAAGTACTTGTAATTTAAAATCCTGATAAAAATGTCATAAAGCAAGTTAATCAAATAAGCCATGTCTGTTTCAGTTAGTCTGACTTATTGTCAGCTGATCTGGTCCTAAATTAGTCAGACTAGCTGAAATAAGCCTGGATTGTTTGGTAAATTAATTTTTTGGAACAGACTTAGGGTGGGATGTCAGGTTTATTAATGCAATGAATTATATCCTAAATGTTTTTGTCAGCCAAACTTGATCTCTCTGAGGAAGTTAATGTAGTAAACCCTTTAACATTATTCACATGTCTACAGTTTAATGGTCAAAGTGAGATGCAGGTAAAGAAATAAAATATTTGGTTTCTCGTTGCCGTTTTATGTCAGTATGATATTTATGTCCAATTTAAAACTATAATGGAAAGCATCTAGAAAGCAGACAGTGTCTGTGTTTCTTCACCACAGTAGACTCTGTATTGTGGTTTTAATGTGTTCATTACCCAACAGCTGACAAAATATGAATATATTGGAGTTTAAACGACAAATTCTATCAATCACTGAAATAGATTGTGACATCTTATCAGAGTGATAACTAGCCAGACATTCCTATACTTCCTCAAATTGGCTATAGGAAATATTATTAACCAGTGTTTGTTTTATTTTTGCTATATGTCATGAAATGAAAATATGGCACAGCAAGAGAAGCCTGTCATGTAATCTGTTGAAAACAGCAAATGTTTGGCAGCTACCAAATTTATATTAGCCTACACTTACTATTGATACAAATAAAATGTGAATTATGCATTGAAATATGTCCAGTGCCATCTGGCTAAACAGTGGGCATTAAATCACACATCTGAATAGCTTGGAGAGTTTATGGAAATTCAAGCAGCAGCAGCACGTTCTTGGTCCCAGGATCTCATAAACAGCGCTGCATGGTGCTTCTGCGAGCCCACAACGATGAGCTCTGCACGGATCATGTGTTTATAGCAGTGTGGATAGTGCTGAGCATGAACAGACCGCTGACTAAACTTATTAGTTCAGTTTCTAAACCCTACTGCATACTGTAGCTGCCTTTAAAAAAACACTTCATGACTGAAATTAGACAAAAGAGACTCGGCTTGCAGTTGATATCAGCAGAGTTTAACATTAGCATGTTGCTAGGAGGACATGTTGTGACACAACTGGGAATAAATATAGATGGCACACACTAATTAACTCTCATTTTTATTGGCTTTGGTCAATACAGATTATGAAAAATAACTAGATACATTTTTCTCACGTGCCCCTTTGCATTACATTTCTGGATCATGAAGGATCTCTGCTAATCTGCTTTAGAATTGGGTCATAATAAAAGCAGTGGTTCTCAAGCAGGGGCTTGAGAATATATTTTATATTGTTATAAATTCAAATGAAATTAAATGCTAAAAAAACCCTGCATGCAATCAAGATGGAACTTGACATTATTTCTATTTTTTCATAAAAAAATGCTAAAGCTCATATTAATGCCTTATTCTGCATGACCATATTTTAGAACCTACTCTGTACCTATACCTTTAACAACTAACTTACTAACTAATAAGCACCAAACTAGGAGTGTATTGAGCCAAAAATCATAGTTAATGGTTCGTTAGTTAATGGCTCCCCAAACTAAATGTAAGCTAATTTCTAAAACATTATATATAAATATATATTTTAAAATATTAATTGCGATTACTTGCATCCAAAAAAAAAAAATTGCTTGCATAATCTAGGTTATGTGTGCATACTGTGTATGTTAACACATATATATACATATATATACATGAAAAATATGCTTATTACATTTTTTTTAAAATATTTTCTCTTTCTCTCTCTCTCTCTCTCTCTATATATATATATACATATATAGGAAAATCTGTTGTTTATATATTAAATATATATATAGATGTAAATATTTTCTATATATATACAATGTACGTGTGTGTATTTAAATATACATAATAAATATAAACAGTATGCACATTATGTAAATAAAAGCTTTTATTCCGGATGCAATTAATTGCGTTTAATTGTTTGACAGCACCAATGATGATATATAATATGTGAGAACTGTATAATAATATGCACTGTATATTATGGAGATCCTACTACATAAAAAGGCCTTCAAGCATTGTATTGTCTGTGATCTGTGATGCTCAGCTTTTGGAAAACAGCTGTTATACTGTAAAAATGATCCCGACTTGCTTTCTACGTCTGTGAACCAAAATATTCCTTTGTGTACTGATAACGTTTTCCACTGGAATCTGAACAAATGAACAGATACATGTTTGTGAGGAACATAAAGCAGGTTTCAGAGCTTCCGTTGTGAAACAGTAGAGCTTTAGGTTGACTGTCAGGGGGACTGGCATCATTTTGAATATAAACCAAGTTGATTTTATATACAGTATGGTGGTGTATTGACGCCTCGAAGCCTTCTCAGTGACTGTGACAGATAATGAGCTCGCTCCACGGGCCGTGAAACAAAGCTCTGGGACTAATAGATGCTACAGGCCTCTCGGAGACTGACGGAGACGTGATTAATAACTGTAAAAGAAAATGTTGCACAAACAGAAATGTCTAAAAATGATAATTCAGTCATAGCTAGAGGGCCGTCCTTTTTGGAGACAGACCACACAGTTTGTGTGTGAAGATAGCGGCGTGTGGAGATGGAGCGGCACTATTGATGTTTGTGAAGGGGACATCAATACTGCGCTGTAATAAAGCTCTGTGGACTGCAGGGAGTCTCAATCGCGTTTCCTCGCCCCCAGTCCACACACGCTCCTTTCTATCCCTGCATCCCTGCGCTCAGATGTAATTACTTTGCTTGGCTATTCATTTAGGAAGTCATTGTCAAGTAAAATCATCTCTGACTGTGACAAGCAAGCAGGCTTGTGTGCGTTAATCTCCGGGGCGTTGTGGGTCCTTGCTTTTATGCAAAACAATTTTTATGTTGATAATAGATGGGATAAAATATTGTTTACATCGTATTAGGTTGTTGTGTTGATCACAGTCAGGCAAAGCTGGGGGATTTTAAGTAAGGTCGTATCTGAAGGAAAGCTACTCATTTACTCAATAAATAAACATGTTCGGTGAAACATTTTTTTCAGTATCTCTTTCCATCCTGCACGCATTTAGTGAAATAACTTTAACTAAAGCCAGCTCCTTCAATGTGAGAGGCAGAGTTGATGTATTTGTGTGGGAAAACCAGATATTAGCATCACCCTGCCTTCCTGCATGAAATAAGCTGTGTGACTAATAATAGTTTAGGATTCTTATGCGATGTGTTTCAGCATGATAAACGTACAGCTGATAAACCAGTGTTGGGTTCAAGTCCACCTCGTCAGATATGAGCTGAGTCCTTTGAGTGGGAGACGTTTATTAATGTCTTTTTATCTTAACATTTTTTGGACTAAAAATGTTTGTTTCTGGGTTTTGGTCTGCGAGAATACAACATGACATCATCCTCCAGAAGGTGAAATCCTCTTGGTGGGAAAACAGTATTAGATAATCATTGTTGGGTTAGTTACTCATACTGTTCATTACTAGTCACTCCTTTGAAAATGATTTCACTTACAGTATACTTTCTGGCAACAGTAATTCGTTACAAGTTGCATATCTCCTCCCTAAAACTCTTCTAAAATGTTACTAAGACTATATTTCTGCCTCATCATTTGACTCCACACGATCACAGTCAGAACACAACATGTCAGACCAACAAGACAAAGCTTTGTGAGTTCCCAGCATGCATCACAGCATGAATAAACTGTGCAATTACTGTTTGCTGCTTTCATTGAAAGTTAGTTATTTGTTGTACTGTGATGTAAAGCACTCACATTTTTAACATTTGTTAATTGCCACCAAGTGTTTTTTTTGTCTAGTTTCGAGGCCAAGAGTATGTTCAGTAACTTTCTGTTTTCTGTCTTACAAACAACGACAATGTTGTTTACTTATTAGACAAACTTATTAAGTAATCAAACATCAAGAAACGGACAAAAATGTATTAAATCAACATTCAAGATAATAAAAAAGTGACATGTGACTTTATTCAGTGACTTGGGTTAAGTGAACAAAATGGTCCGAAGTTTAGTGAACTCAGAAAAGCTGTGTAGAAAGTTCAATTCTTAAGCTGTCCACTTTTCCTTATTTACAGTGAAATTATTACATTGTATTCATCTGATTAACTGCCATGTTTAGCTTGAAGATAACTGTAGCTATAACTTAATATATCAGTAACACTGATACACTATTATATTCCATGGTGTATTTTATCAAAATAAATCATATAAGTTCATAAGAAAATGTTTTTTACATTAGGACTTCCTCAGATCGTCTTTTCTTCACACAAAATCAATGTAATGGCAATGTTTCTATACACTGAATGTAAGCTTTTTCATATGTCTGCTGCTCCGGTGACTTAATAGGCCTGGGCTAGCTTTGAAAATCCTGAAAATAAATCTGGGAATTAAATCCCAAAAGATCATTGAAAGTATTAGCAACAAACTGTTTTATTAACAGTAGACTATTACTAACAATCACTACTACTACACTATTACACTACTACTTACTGCAAATAGTTATATTATTACTGTAACTAGTGTGAAGGAAATGTATATTTTTAATATTAATTATTATTGCTAGGCTATTTTGGACCTAGCTTCTTCACTCTCAGAAATAAAGGTACAAAAGCTGTCACAGAAGTTTGTACCTGAAGTGTGCAAAGTGTCTCCTTTGAAAAGGTACTGCCTCAGTGACAGCTTTTGTACCGCTATTAGAGTGTTGAATAATTTGCATTAAATACCTGCAGGTATGCATCTCGGGGACATAGTTAGATGCCTTAAATGGCCACCTTCATTCTTGAATATGTAGTATATGACAGCATCTAGATTCGAGTCAATGTATCCGAACCGATCTGCATGACTGTTGACCTTTTCTTGCAAGAAAATAAGTCTTCAAGAGACTTTTTGTCTCATGCTTTTATTGAAATAGAAACATTGCCACTAGTTACTAGTAACCAGTTACTTCCCAACACTTTAAATAATTCAACCAATTAACTTTCTTGGGTATTTAAACAGTTAATACACGTCCTTGCAGAAGCATAGGCCTATTATGAAAGCACTTCTGAATTCAAAAGTTACTTCGTATAATAGCAAGGGCCCCTATAAAGCTGCATGGCTGAGCCAGATTGAGGGTCCCCAGGCTCAGTCTGAAATTACCTGATCCCGCCTCACTCCCTTAATACCTGTACAAGCACAACAAATGAGCGGGAAAGTGCTGTCCTGACAGTTTGGGTCGCTGTGGCGTTGAACAGGAGCGCAGCGCTGCAGCGATCATCACGGCGAGGAGATCTGGGCAGGGCAGGTGTTTCCTGCATCCCCCGGGAGTAAGCAACTACACCTGCCGGCTGCAGGCCATGTGATGGATCGATGGAAGAGGAACTGACTCAGCGCTCTAGCCCTGCACAGGACCTGATTGAAACACTCTGTCATCACACAAACAATAACAGACATTCATCTTTTAGCGTCGGCAGGGGAGGCTGCAGCCTCGTGCTGGAGCGGGACTGATGAGGGCAGTAAAGGGAAGGAGAGCGCTTGGTTTAGGAAATGGTTCTGTGGAGCCACCGTGTCACGCGGAGCAAACAGCCTCTTCAGCAAAGCTCCTTTATAAAGCACTAACACCTGCCTCCTCTCAGACTCCTAAAATCTACACATTACACAAGCTAAGAGCGAACAACCGTTTAACACCGTCCCACTGACGCTTACTGAGTCATCGTGTTTCACCTAAACAAACGTCATTAGTCATCTGCATCGCATTCAGATCCTCCAACCACGGCAAATCATAACGCAAATAAAATCATAATCCATATTGAAATTATACAGTAGCAGAGTAGTAGTTGACACAAATTTTAAGACAAAATTCCAATTACACAAATGCATAGGTGGGTTTTAAGCAGTTCAAATGATAATTTTTTGTTTTTGTTTCAATTTAACAGAAAACCCCTTGGTTAAACTTTTATTTTAAGGTGCTCCTGTTACAAGTTCTACGGTCTGTACATTATAATAATAAATCGGGCATAATTACATGTAAGTGAGCCCCTAACTCTAACCTTTACCATGTACATGTAGTGCTTCCACTTTTTATTAGGTGGCCTTAACTATACTTACATCAAAAAATAAGTACTTATTGTGTTTATATTATATTGCAAAACCCTTTCGCTGCTACTGAGGTGGATACGGTTAAGGCTAGGGACAGGTTTGGTGGTATGGGTAGGTCTAAGGGTGGGTCAAGGTACAGATCAACAGTGTAATTACATGCATGTATTTAAACAAGTAGGCCTACACAATAAGTGCATAGTACCAAATGATTAATTCGAATGTAAACAGGCAAGGCCTTCTTATATAAAGTGTGACCAAATGGTGTACACAAACCCTTAAATAATCTGTAATTAGCCTACCGAAATTAAAAACATATTATCATCAAATCTGTGTTTACTACTGTAAAGTTTTTTTAATTTATTTATTTATTCCACAAACGGAAATAGCCTATAAGATGTTTCTACTAGGACATGCACTCAAATAATTCATTCGCGATCGTGTCACGCGAGGTTTCAATATTCAATGCGGTCATATGAAAATGACCACGCCATAATTAGAATCCTTTCCGGAAGGCGATACCGATTAAAATGGCGCGCTCAGCTGTGTTTTGTGGACGTGCAGTTCCTCTGATGATCGGCGGAGGGCAGCGTGTTCACAAAAACACGGGTGGCTGGAGCTCACGAGAGAATGCATCTCTATCGTTTAAGAAACTTACCATTGCACATGAAATTAAGAATCAATTTTTCATTCATGAAAGTCTTATTGTACCTCGGAGGTTCGCCTGCAATAGTAGACACGAGGAAATACACATCGGTTTGAACAGACTCGTAGAGTCCGAGTGTCTGACAGTAATAGATGGACTCCAATATTACGCTCAAAAACCTTTGAGGCTTATTGAAAATGGAAAGCTAATCTTATCTAAAAGCAGCACGCTTTGAAGGCGTTATGAAAAGCTGTTTTGTGTGTGCTTCGCCGCCGCCTCACATGCTCGTAAATCTTCAGGTGAAATAATTGTTTACAGTTGAAATTAATGTAACACGCATTCCTCAGCAGCTAATAAATTAGAGAGGCTCTCATTAGCATCTGAATTGATTCCCCCCCTAATTCTCATCCAGCACACAACACATGTGGCTGGGGTTCGCTCAGCTTTCTCTTTCTTTCTGTTCCTTTTTCCTAAGCGAAGAAGAAGAGGAGGTGCAGTTTTAGAAGAAAAAACAATGACTATAAAGCCAAAACTTGTCATTGGTATGCAAAAAAGGGTGTCCCTGGTTATTTATTCGGTTTTACTTTTGTTTAGACCTTGTTGTGTAGAACATTATAATTTATAGCTTCAGTGAGCGGTTTACAGTGTAGGTTATATTCTCGCTATGGTGAAAAATTAGTTCTGGTGCAAGGAGGTTTGAACAGGTTCATCCAAAAATGAAATGGTCATCAACTTACCTTTATTTAATCACTTTTCTTACAGTGTTTGAACACAGTGACCAGGTTAACAGTAGAGGCCCAGTAGAAACCAGCAAAGAAATTTAAATGGTTTCCATGAAAAATACCACTATGCTAAGCCACTAAGCTTTTTCCAGTAAAACAATTACAAAACAGTTTTGGTCATTTTTCCAATAGGATTTAACATCCCACCAATATAATCCATCACATACCAGTAGACTTCATTATACTCTCCATTAAAACCAATACCATTCCCAGTATAACCATCACATTTTCTATTGTGTTTTGAGCAGGGTACAGTGCCATAAAAGTGTTTCGTCTAACACATGACCACATGTTTCTCTTTATTTGTTACTGCTTGCAACGTAATTGTGACACTTTTAATATGTCACTTTTCACATAACTTGGTAAAAAGACGTGTTAAAATCACACTGGTTTAGAATGACATGAAGCTGGCCAAAATATAAGCTGAAAATGTGTGTCTTCAACCACATACTCCAAGAAAGCTCCATAAAAATTGAGCTCAATGTTAAAATAAAGGACTTTTCTGTAGCCTATTGATTTGTATTATTTTTAGTTACATCTTGCATTGTGTTTTAGGGTTAAAGAAAATGTACTTGCATAAAATGTTCCCCAGATCTCAAATATGTGGTTTTGGCCTTGGTTTGTTGAGCTGATTTCCACCAGTTTATAAACCTGTTCGGAGGATTAGACCAGCGTGGCATTTCACAAAAGCATGGTGAGCTAAGTTGATTGTAAAGATAATTGGTTTGGTGATCTACTTGAGCTTACTTGGGAAACCCAGCCCAGTTCTTGAAGGGGCAGAAAAGGTTTAGCCTGTCTGTCGGGTCTGGTAATTCAGTGTGTGTGTGTGTGTGTGTGTGTGTGAGTGAGTCTCTTATCTTGTCCTGTGCTGCTTATCTGTTGAGTGTACAGCAGCAGGTCTGCTCAGGGCCCAGAGCCCAAACCTCCAAGCATGAACAAGAGAGCAACCAAACACTCACTCACGATCACTTCGCTGTCTAAATGAGGGCATATACTTAGTATTTCCAAATAACACTCATTTTATAGACTAACCCAAACTCTAACGCTTGATTACTAGCTTCTATAAGAAAACGCTGTGGTTTTGTCCTTAAAATTAAACCCACACATCAGAGCCATCATCACTATAGACAATATTTAGGAGAACGGTATTTTAAAATAGGGTTTACTTCTTTTTCCTGTGAAAAACTTCACTTAGCTGTAATGAATGCACACTTGTAGTCTTAAAAGTAGCTATATAAGAAAAAACATTAATTAACTAAAATGGCACATAAGTGAAGAGATCACGTTCATGAGATTTCTTAAAACACTTAAGTACTTCTGCACTTTTATCTGAGATAAAAAGGTGTAGAAGTGCATGGGTCAAAAATCACTACAATACAGTTCATTTTGTTAAAATGACTTCACACTTATGTACTTAAGCATTATTTTGAAGTGTATACTTTTTTTTTGAAGTGTACTGTTGTTCAAAACCTTTTTCTCATGTGGAACAGAAAAGAAGATATGCCAAACTTGTTTTTGCCCTTAAGTTAAAAGTAAGTCATACTACGGTGGCCGAGAGAGCTCAGCGTGCTGCAACAAAAAAAAAAAAAACACATGCAACACATTAAGAAAACATCTTCATCAGTTTGACAACACAGGCGCTGCAAATTCTCGCAACACAACCGAACAGAGAAACGAGCTGCAAACAGCGCGGACCACGACAGAAATGTTTCAGGGGGACCTCAAAATGTGAGGAACCCATCTGAGAGTAACTCTAGCTAACATAGCATTAAAATAATGTTTCACAGTTAAGTGCGTAATTCGTCAGATTAGTCTAATAATATCCAAAAGGCCATATGACCAGGTTGTTAAAATAAACACACAAAAACCTCACCTTTTAGTTCAGCGACAACATCTCTGCTCTGACCAAAAGCCACGGAAAACAAATAATCAGGTCCTAGATGGGTTCGGCACTTTTTGAAGTCCCCCTGAAACATTTCTGTTTGCAGTGCGTTTCTGTGTTTGGTTGCGTTGTGAGTATGACATGTGTTTTCTTATGCTTGCATGTGTTTTCTTAAGTTGCAGCGTGTTGAGCTCTCTCGGCCACCACATCATACAGATTTGGAAAGGGCAGTAAATGATGACAGAATTTCCATTTCAGTATTATCCTTTTACGTTTTGCATTTGGTCCTCTAAATCCTGAGACTTTGATTACATCCTTGCCACACACACACACACACACACAGTTAAAGTACCAGAAACAATAATTCAGACTCACGCACAAATAGCTGCGAACACATAAAATCCTCTAATACTAAACTAAACACCAGCAAACAGCTTCACATTAACCTCTGATCCTCTATCGCTATACTCTAATAGTCTCTCTCTTTGTGTGTGTGTTTGTGTGTGAGTGTGTTTCCGCGGCCAGGGCCGTGATGACAGATTTACAGGATGTTGTGGATGGTATTGGTCAGCAGTTCGCTGTATTGAGGATGCATGTGACACGTATGACTCCCGCGGTGTCGCAGAGTGATGACATCCTCCTTTTAATGAGCATTGTTAGCGTAGCACGAGCAGAGCTGTGACGAATCATAAATCAGCCGCAGAGACCGCAGGAAGGATTCTCTAATGAACAGCCTCTCTCCTCTTTCATGAGCAATCTGTGGAAGCACACGGACCCTCAGCAGACACACTCCAGACCATCCTGGTGCCCACTGGTCTGGTAAATTACACACGCCTGAACGCAACGCTGAACACGCACGCAGGACTCTGAAGCTCTGAAGATGCTTGTCTGACTGGTGATTTGTTGAGTGTTAGTGGTTAGAGTTGAATGCTGTGTGTGTGACCAAGCTTTACTGGTTTTGCTTCGGGAACTCGATTTTTTACTAGACTTCAAGAGTCAGCAAACAATATAATGATTCATTGAATCCGCGACCTGATCCGAACATACTTACATACACTATTTTCTGCCCTTTAAGTAGAACTTCATAATGAATTAAAAACATCATAAAAATAAATATATATTCATACCGACTGCTGAATTTACTGACAAGCATTCATAGAAAACTAAAGCGTGTGAAGCGTGTTAGTTTATTGAAGCAAATAAGTCCATTTAAAATACTGACTTTGTATCTCAATAGCACTTTACTGTTAAAATTGTGATTAAGTACTTGTGATTGATTATAACAACACAAAATAAGTGCATTTTAAAGCTTGACAAAAGATTATGAAAATGCTGAAGATTTAAAATGTACTTTTAAATTAAATATGTTATCTAGACATTATTAAAAAGTACACAGAAGAAAGAGTCATTTTTTTGAAATATATTAAAATAACTTATAGAAATACACATTTACTAAAACATTTAATTTTATTTTAAAGGCTTCACCAGACTAACCCCTTAGATTGGTTTAATATGTCCTTCACCCGTTTTAAAAAAGCTGAATCTCTGACAAAACTTACCAAATCAAATTATTTTTAGATCGTACATGTAAACAGTCTGAGTCTGGGCAGAAACACAAAGGAGTATTGTGGTTTAGTGGCACTGTAGACTGTCTGCATCATCTCTCTCTCCTCTCTCTTCTGAATGGAGTGCCTGGCATTTGTCCTCAGCTGTAATGTAATTGTGTTTTACTGCACAGTGCAGTGTAATTGCTGACTAGTCTGTTAACCTTTTAAATCAGCACACAGCTGTGCTGCAGGAGAGGAGACTGATAACACTAGGGAGAGTGAGAGAGAGCGAGGGAGGTTGGGAGAGGGCAGAGAGAGACACACAAACAGAGTAAGGAAGGATGCATGCACATATAGTATCCCTTGCATTTTTTTTCTCACTTGCACAGAAAACCTTTAATTTGTGTTATATCTGCTCGAAAGATAATACTCCTAACATCTTATTTTCTCACCTAAAGCTCTATAGCTTTATACAACAAATACATTTTAATCCATTAGCTATTCATTATTAAACAAGAAAAACAGTGTGAGTGTTGCTTTCAATTTAAAAATCTAACTTTAATTTATACTAAGAATGACTGACAGACCAACCCTCATAAAAACCGATGCCATAGAAAAACCTTTTTAGGTTCCTCAAAGAAACTTTAATGCTCGAACGGTCAGTTTTTGAAACAAACTGCAAGCAAATTTTGGCCTGACTTTGTTATCACACCAGTTGGTTGGTTTTGTTGCTTTAAGTATATCAGGATGATTTTGTTTGCTTAACACAACATTACTCATTCATCTAATCAATTCACCAAAGATTTCTTGTTTAGCAAATTATTAGTAAATGGTAGTTCATATAGTTTTATGTTTGAAGTGCATTCTGAAGCACTTTACAAAGCAAAGACTTTTGGGGTGTAGTTTATGGAGACCATAATATCACAGCACAAATAATTAAGAATAATGACAAAACAACAACAACAAAGTCAGCAAATAGTAATAAAATAAACCTACTACAGTAGATTCAACCTGGGAAATCACGAACCCTTAACACTTCAACATTATTGCTCAGTTGGACACTAAATATTTGACTAGTTGGGACAACACTGGGGGGGTTCTGTTGGTCTAACCTGATTTTTATTAAGTTTCAAGCAATTCTTATTTCTTAGTAAAAGGTCCCATTAACTGAAATATGTATGTAGTTGCTTTTTTTTACAGCGTTGTTTGGAAAAATGCAATCACCAATAATGGGTAGGTAACTGTTTCAGTTGGTTGGGAATCCATACCCTATTGGCAGGTGTCTCAGGAGAGTCGTTCGGTTTGATGATTGCCCTGCATGCTCAGAACGGCTGGGGAATACAGGGAGAATGAGACGCTTACATGATTGCCTCATGACAATTATGCCCCTACTGTCTGCTGAATAAATAAAAATAGTAGGATGTAGCTTGATTTCTAATCCAGTTGTCTAATAAACCTGGCATTATATATCATGAATGTTGGCTCCTTGTTTTGCTTTTGTCCTACTTTTTATAGAGGCTTTGGGTGAAAGTGTATGCAAAATGGATAAATGGTAACGTGATTATTTCCTCTGTAATAGTAAGGCCCAATCCAACAGTAGACCATTATTTTTTAATAGGTCAGTCAAACTGATTTACAGTGTCTTGATGGGATTTAAGCTGTAAAGGGTAATAATAAACACTGTATGCTCATCTTATGATGGCTACTTTCAGCAGGACAACCCAGCAGGTCACAAAGCTCAGTCAAATCAAACTGGATTCCTGAACATGGCACTGAGTTCATAATATTCGAACGGCCAGGTATTTCTGAACAGATTCAACAATAACAACACCTGTTTAAGACTAATAATGGCATACTCTTTCTCAGGGCTTTTGTTTATTTGCCTTTCTATTTATATCGCAAGGAAGACAACAGACAAAATTAACTGTATATATTAAATAATTAATTTAAATATATTATTATACTTCATACATGAATCCACCTAGCATGGGAAAACAATAATGGGGAGGATGTAAGACTGTTGTGGGCATACACTAACGAAAAAGTGGGCCATTTATTATGCATTTATTATGCTTTTAGTCTACTTATATGTGCTTATTAGAAATGGGCTTTATATACTTATCGGAAATATACTTGAAATGATATTGAAGTATACCTGACAATAAGGGCCGGTTTCCCGGATAGGGATTAGATTAAGCCAGAACTAGACCTTTGCTAATTTAGGGCATTTAAGAATTTTTAGAAACATGTCTTACAAAAATGCATTATCTGTGAGTATTTGAAGACCAAACAATGACAATAATGTATTTTAAGATATCTCAGTGCAAGCTTTTTCCAGTTTAGACAGCTCTTAACATTTATTTTAATCTAGGACTAGTCTTAAACCCTGTTCGGGAAACTGACCCTAATCTAAATATATTTGGGCTATACTTGTGCTCCTAGAATACATGTTTTCAGTGTTAAACCGTAGGTGGCGCTAGTACATATCTTCTGTACAGAATTACTAAAAAAACACAAGTGAAGAAGAAACTGAAACAACAGATATTTCCATGTGTAATCTAGCACATGAAACAAGATTAAAACTGTGTAAAGTGTCATGAAATCAGGACGTGAAACGTGCGGGTTCATTTGCAAACAGTTTATTAAAGCTCAGGGTCAAGCAGACAAGGTCGAGCACCTGCAAACAGGATCAGAAGAGGCATAGACAATAGAGTAAACGTTTAACTAAGCGAGAGTCAAATACCGGCAATCAGTGTCCAAACGGTGAGGCAAAGTGAAGATCTGGGAACAGGCAGAGATCGGCAAGGAATAAATCCAATGACAAAACGGCTAGGCACAAAGACAAGAATGAAATACAGGAACCGGGTGACGATGTAATGAACCATAAAGACACACAAACACATCTGGGGATTTATACACATGAAACTAGGTCAATGGGTGGAGCCAACAATGAAACACCATGACAACTGAAGAGATGGGCGGAGACATGAATCAAACACCAAGGCAACATACAAGGTATACTGTTCATTCTTTTGATGTTTTGTATGTTCATATGTATGTGTATACCTAAATAAGTACATAGTATACTTAAAGTATGATGTGAAGTTCACTTAAAGCACACATAAAAACTTATGAGTATACTTGCAGTATAAAACCACTAAACTAGAGACTATACTTCAAAGTGTATTAAAAGAGTACTACAAATAGTAATTTAGTAAACTATCAGCACACCTATAAGTCCACTTTTAGTATTGTTGCAGCACAAGCTAAAAACACATATGTACTAGAAAGGGGATAAATTATTTGTGTACTTACTGATATTTGTAAATTTACTACATAAAGTATACTTAAAAATATACTCAAATATTACTGTATTATACTTAATAAAATAAACTTGAAGTGTACTACTTTTTGATATGGGTATTTAGTTTTCTTTTATTATAAAGGCGAAGTGAATGCATTAAAAATAAATGCACCATAGATTGAAAACTATTATATTATAAATTACACACTGTATATTAGAAAGCCAATTTTAGCAAATTCTATTGTAAATGATTGACTGCTCTAGTTTTCTATATTTCTATTATTTCATCCGCCCTGTTCATGCAGTGTAATACTGGCACTGGTTTAATTCTGTACTGTGTGTCTGTGTGTGTATTATGAAATGTTATCACGGGTATGTGTGATGCAGCTTTATAAAGTCCTTTGCTGACACTAATCACACATGTGTGTTTTATTGTACTTCTCTCTCAATATACTGGCAGAGATTTCAGAGGCGCTCAGCACCCTGTCACATCCCGAACAACTAAATCACATTCATTTTAATGATAACACCCACCAGTGAAGATTAGGCCCCCGTGGATTGCCGTGCCGAACCATTCTCCGTCAGTGAGAGAAGAAAGCTAGAGAATGAGAGGTAGGGAGTCTGTGTGTGTAATTCAGTAATCAGAGCTGCAGCCTGCTGCTGTGTCTCTCTGCTTAACCTTGACAAGTCAGTGTGATCCAGCCCGCAATTTGCTTATCTTACTCCACACCGGCTCCATAGAGCTCTCAGCAGGACCCAAGGGCCGTGCCATTAACATCACTTACAAATACATCGTTCTCTCTCTCACACACACACACACTTTCATCTTTACAGGAATGTCTAAAGATTGGACAAACACATATAACATATATAATGTGCTCTTGGCAGATCATCTTCTGGTTTTTAACAAAAACATTCCAAATGTGGATGGAAGGCCAAAGGAGAAGAAATGGATAAAAAAAGTGTTTCCAGTTGTATACGGATCAGTGTAGATGTAGCCTATGCCCAGCAAACCAACTTTGGCTGGTTTTTCTTTTTTCCAAGCAGGGCAGCTACTGTCATAAACGTACAAATATTGTACATTTAGGGCTACAACAGCCTGTCACCGGGACAGTACTCAAGGGACACACATGTACCTTCTTTAAGGAGTTAAGTGCATCAGTGCATGCATGTTAATGGAAACACGTTAACACAAAAATCCTTGATGTTTTCAAGTTGCCTAGTGAAAAATAAATATACTTAAATGTATTTGAATTGCATTTATTTCATGCTTAGTATACTACAAACACATTTTCATATTTATGTAATAAAATGCCATGCAATTGCACTTTTAATAAACTAAATTGGTATACTCAAAGTCTGCTAAACTAATTTTGCACTTTAACTGTGTAGAAGTAGTGCTGAAGTCCAGTTAAAGACATAGTATATTTAATGTTCTGAAGTGGAACTATTGCAAGCATACTTTAGGTACACTTTAAATATTTTGCATTTATAGGGCAATATTACACAATCCTGATTAAAAGTGACATAAACATGCATTTTCAACACAGTCTCATGACCAATTTCGTACGAGGTGCCAAATTTGTGCTAATTCATACGATTTGTCTAAAACCCTGTGAAGGGTAAGTTTAGGGGCGGGGTTAGGTTTAGGTCATTCGTACAAATTCATACGAATTGGCAACTCGTAAAATATGTATGATTTAGAAGAAATCGTATGAATTTTCATGAGTGAGATTGTATGAATTTTGTACAAATTAGCCACCTCGCAAAATATGTACGAATTGCCGTGAGATCGGGTAGGTATTTTAGTCTATTGCACACAAGTAATACTCCAAATAACATTTGTAGGTCTCAAGTTATCTGTCAGTAAAATTGTTAATAGACTTTGAACTATACTTAGTGTAAAATAAATAGATTCTAAATAAATATTTTTTTTTAACTAAGGATGTTATTTATTTCATCAGTTCCTATTAGATTTTCATGTGTTACACAGAGAATGATGCGCTGTGTTTTGTAATATCTTATGGTTCTATTGTAAACACTTTAGTGCTAAAGAAAGTAAAAAGGTACCCCTCTGACGGTACTGCCTCAGTGACAAGCTCTTGCAGCCCTAAATGTAAAATTCTTCCACATTTTCTTCTGACAGCGCACATCATTTAGCTATAATATTCTTTACTATTGATATAAGCCTTGATATCAGTATTGCTCTTACTTACTGTTAGTGACATGAACCTCTATTTATTAAACATGAACATCTAAAATGTTTATTGACCACTAAGCAAATGTCAAAATGTGAAAATGTAGTTCTGATTAATATCGAATTGAATACATTTAACTCCACTCAACCTAGCATTTCATCATTAATATTCTAAGCAGGGGCATAGCACTTTTAGAAACAGGTGATTCTGTCACTTTGTTTGAACTAACGTTTCACAGCGTGAATCTCTTGGGCGTCTGCCATGAGCTTCAAATCTTGTTGCTCTTGTAAATTTTCATTCCTTCCCCCACTTGGCTGTCTGGGGTAAAATGCACCCTAGAAAAAACCAGAGGACTATTACATCCTTTTTTCAAACACACAATGTGAGTATGTGTTACAGAATGTTGCGATGACACCAATCACACGTTACCGTGTTATGATTTAACGTCGAAAGACAACAGAACCTGTTCTGTGTACCTCTTCATGATGCGCTGAATTCAGAGCGTGTTCAAAGCTTTGGCGCGGTAAAGTGCTCATTGCTCATTATATGGAATTTTGACTATAAGGAACACCCTTGGGTCATATCACTGTACGGTCCCCCCCACTTTTAAATAGGCTGCTACGCCCCTGATTCTAAGTGCTAGCTCATCAATACAGCCATCATCATCTCCTATGCCCTCTGTGTGTACGACAACAGGGCCCTGCTCCCAACTTGTAGAGGAGCCCACACTCAAACCCTTGCTCGACTCACCCCAAATGCAGCATACTGGAGCTAATCCACGCGAGGACACCACTAATGAGCTCCGGTTGCGAGCGCGCTCGCGTGTGTAACATTTAGCTGACGTGCTAGCCACGGATGCGCCAAGTGTGAGGTCCTGTGTGTATGTTTGTGTGTGTTTCGTGTTGTGTTTAGGAGGTGAGAGTGGGGCGTGCCTCTGTCAAAGGGGCCAAAGGTGAGATGATTTAGAGGCTTGGGAGGAAGTTAATTTCTCTTGATCACCGAGTGCAACCTGCAGCCTTAATGGCGGCTGTAATTAATTCTGCTGATGCTAATCACCAGGGCTGGTCCTCACAATTATCAGCCAGCCACAGATGGGGCGCGGTGCAGACATGAAAAATTAGGAAAATGAATCTGTAATGGGGTGGCAGATCTAATCTACATCAGAAAAAACAAAGTTAGGAAGAGCGAAGAGCCGCCGGAGATCAGGCGAAAACCCACCGCACAAGACAAGCCCCTGACAGAGCTGAAAAATGTGAGTGTGTCCAAGGTGTTTGGTAATTGCTGGGCCATTGGATTCCTCCATTGTTTAATTTATCACAGGGAGACGGGAAGGGGGGCGAGGGGGTGTTTGTGTCCACCGTCGAACGCCGGAGAGTCACTAGAAGGTTAATCAGGTCTTGCTGTGCTGTGTGGCCTTCATAATCAACTCCACCTCAGCCAAGCATTGATAAAGCAAAAGATATTGTCGGTTCTGGTGCTTACATATGCTTAATATCACACACGTGGTATATATTCGGTGCAGTCGTGCACATCCATGAGAAAATATAGGAGCATGGCTGGTCGGAGGACAGACCCTCCCGGAGGACATTTCCCCTGACAACGTCAAACAGCATTACGCCAAATACAACTGATTAATTGAAATAGTGGAGGTGCAATTTTTCATGCCGTGGCCTCAGTCGAGCGGCTGGGGCTCATCCTCGCCGCTGTTTGCAGGGCTTTAATTACTCGTCTACCCGTTCTGCTTTCAATAAGAGCAGCCGTAGCGCAGCTCCCTAAGAAATTCACAGGGTTAAAACACACAATCACTCATCATCACCGCTCAGAGATCCGGGAAGCTCTGTGATAGACTCAGCTCTCGGCTAGCAGCGATGCGGTTTAAGTGTATTATGGATGAGGTTTGTAATTACTTGTGCTATATTTTCAACTTCCAATAACCACATGCAATCAAGTAAAGGGGAAGAGGTTATTTCATCATCAAATAAGGCATGCAGCCAGATTGATTTCGTGCACAGATGCAGACAGCTGCGCTGTGGAGTAATCATATATACTGTCTCGCAAAGAAATCGGTGAAGGCTTTAAAAGAACCTTTGGATCGACTCACTTGTTGTTTTCAAGCCACTTTTACACAAGAGCATTTGATATGGACTTCGGCCTGCTTTTCATCACAGATTGGCGTGTTTGGTTGGTGTGAAAGCATTTTGTGAACTTAACTAAGTTTTAAAAGGTCTTTGGGGGCAAATAAGTTTGGCCCATGGGTTAAAGGGGACATCAGATGCCCATTTTCCACAAGTTGGTATGATTCTTTAGAGTCTTCATGAAAAGACTATAACACACGTTGGTTAAAATTTTTCAGTGGTAGTGTAAAACAACAGCCTTTTTACCCGGTCAAAAACAGACTATTTCGGTGGATGTTCCTTTAAATGCTAATGAGCTCTGCTCACCCCGCCCCGCTTTCTCCATGGGGTGTTGAGCCATTCTCTAAAAGACAGTAAACTTTAGCCTCATCCATGGCAGAACTTGTTAACTAGCACATTATTTGGAAAGGCAGTTTGCAAAGATTCATAAAAAAACCCAAAAACTTATACTTACTTTTTTGGATTTTGCGACTGTTATGTTCATTATTATGTTCAACTACAAAACACATAACTTGCTAATGAGTCCTTCTTGCTTAAGGCCGGGACACACCAAGCTGACGGTACTACGTACGCTATGTGTGTTCACAGAATGCTGTCTAAACTGGCGCTACTGTAATGTTATGTGCTGAATTGTTGAATATAGTTATTATTTTTGTTTTCTTTCCATTCAAAATGTATTCTCGTAGCTTCATAACATTGCAGTTGTTTGGCAGCCAATGGTACAGACACAAGCCTCACGGTTTTCCTCCTAAATATCTTCAGTTGCGCTCCGAAGACGAACAAAGCTTGTATGGGTTTGGAACAACATGGGGGTGATTAATGTCCAAATTTTAACTTTGGGGTGGAGTAACCCTTTTTACTTCTAACTTTTAACCTTGAGGATCTTGCTTACTTAGTTTATGTGTGGGGTTGGAGCTAAACCTTCAGGAACAGCACCTGAGATGCGAATGTTTTACCAGTTTCTGGGTTTTGAAAGACTGATAGATTGTATGCTGCCTTGCACATCACAGCTCCTGATAAATGCTTGTGAAGACTTTAGACCGGTTTTCTGTGACTTCAGAGTGAGTAGTCATATGGGATACAAATGGGATGGGCAAAAAGAAGTTGGAAACGGCTGAATGATGATATATCGTTTCTGAAATTTCTGAAATTTCTGACACCCTCTGACACAATTCACTTTAAAAGAACAACGACTACGACAGCAGCATGGTATAATATTTATTTGCTTGCTACCTTTACTTTCATTCTTTTCATATTTTCTTTTCATATATCTTGCATATGATGTTTCTCTTTCATCACTTCTCATCTCTAGGAATGAATTGCTTTCGCTGAACTTTAAAAAGTCTCTCCGAGAGCTGTTGTCCAGGTGCAGATATGTGGAAGATCAGCTATATACATATATAGTGACGGGAGATTTTGCTCCCTTGCCTGACCTCTTTTGAATGACAAACAAACCTGGAAAAAATATCCTGTGTCAAAGAAGGTGGAGTTTCAGAACACACCCACCGATTACGTAGCTGCCACGGACCAATGGCAGCTCAAAGGTGTTTAGGAGCCAAAACAAACTCCCCAAAACTTGCTTTGGTCAGCTGATTCAAACTGCCAAAACAAACTCAAAACTAACTTTGTTACTAACTTTGTTTTGGTCTGATTTTGTTTGAAATGATGTCATTTCAGTTTGCTCTTTGATTTAGTTTGAAGTATATCGGGGCCTTAATTCTGGGTGTCCTGCGTCAGCCTAGCAACTGCCATTAAGATGAATGGGCATGCCAGTGGAAATCTCTTCTTGGCCTGAAGTATGGTTCCTGTGAACGCCAGTGGTTTGCAATTATTATAAAAATAATACTGCAAACTTGTGGAATAGCTGTATAGGTGTCATATTTGACAAATCTGGCCCTAAGGGGCTTTTACTTTGGCAATTTAATTTGAACCAGACCATGGTTTTGCATGAAAAATCTGTCATTTGATTACATGTGGGCAGCTCCGTAACGAAACAATCAGGAGGTGATTTGAGTTTGGTTGCAATAAATCTGATACAATTCCCATCAATGTGAAAGAACTGTCCAAACTTGCTCAGAAAGTGAGGTAAAATGTCAATGTTATACTTTCATGTTTGTGATGCCATAAGATGAACCCAGATGACAGAATTTAATTGAAATGCTTAGAATAGAATCAGATAGAAATAAAATGTGCCTAAAACTGCAACAAGAGTCAGCAGGATGTAGTTAAGTACTCTCACAAGAGATGAGTTTTCAGCTGTTTCCTGAATATTGTCAGGGATTTGGCTGTTCGGACAGAATTAGGAAGATCATTCCAGCAAGGAACAGTGAATGAGAATGCTCTGGTTTTGCGCTCTCTGTGGTGGCACCTTAAGGGTTGCTCACTCAGAAACCGCAGGCTCCTGGAAGGGATGTAGACTCATAAGAGACCGCAGACGCATCAGTGTCTTGATACACTTGATGTGTGCTCTCTTGGGCTCATTGAAGATCTGCTGTGCTGCTGCACTCTGGGTCATTTGTAGTGGTCTGACTGCACAGAATTTGTAATGGTTTTACTGGTTAAATTGGTAATTGCATTAGTTTTAACGGAAAATGTGTTGGTGCCTATTGGACTGGCATATGGTTGCCTTTTGTTGGTGACTTGTTAAAACCACAAAATCCTAATGGAATATGCCTCAAAACACATTTTTGAATGGTTTTAACTCTTAAAAATTAATGGTTCGTATTGTTTGTAAAAATATTTGTAGTGGAAACCATTCGTTTTTCCATCAGGTCTAGTAATGACAAGGAGAGTAGTTTTGCAGCCTGCTCAGAAAGGAAGAGCCTTAACGTCCTCATGTTACTGCAAGATGTTGTCAATATAAAAAAGGTCATCAATGATTACCCCGAGATTTCTGGCTGAACTCAATGGGATTATTGTTTATGAACCTAGATGGGTGGTGAAATTCCGCTGTACTCTCAGAGCGGCTGGGAAGCAGTTCTGTCTTCACCGTTAAGCAAATGATCACGCCACATGGTGATAGTTACAAAAACTAATAAACACTCTGTGCTGAATAATTAAAGATTGGCGAAGTGACTGTGCTTTGTGTACTAATAAAGATTTGATGAGTTGAATAATCAGCGGTCGCTTGGCCAGATGCCCACTTGGGGAACAGTGTCAATCAATGGCTCTACCTTGATTACTCTGCTTAAGACTAAGGTTTTCCAGTAGTCATCAGAGGTCAATGGCTCACAGCCCGCTAACGACACTCAGGGGACCCTGGCCGCACTATGGATGAGAATTAACGCATTGTAACAAATGGGCCAAGGATGAACTTTCATTGTTCTCATTGCCCTGGCAACACAGTCACATGACCTCAGACCAGGTGTTCCAACATGAAGGATTTTACAGCGCAGAGATCCACCACGCAGTGAGATATCCAATGTCCTCTGTACTATTTCATTAAGAGCAAAATATCGTCTGGTATTTTTAGTTCTGATTACGTGTAATCTAGATACATTTTGTTATGCTCATAATCAGATTACAGTTACCTTTGATTACATGATTGCATGCTATTCACACAATGGCAGTACATTGATTGAATATTGCATTGATTTCCTAAATCTTCTTTTTTCTTTTAAATTCTCCTCACTAAAAACCATTCTGTGTCCGTTTAGCTTTGGCTATATTCACTATATAGAATTGAGATAATAATGTAATTTAAGTAAAACCATGCACTCGGTATCTGTTACCTCTCAATTTATTATTACCCTTTAATCAGACCCAGTACACATTCTCAGTTTGGGAAACCCGGTTGAAGTAGATATGTAAATATACAGTATATACATTTTCTTCCCCGTTGCTAGTTTTACATTTATATGATATTTTAAATGATATGTTTTATAACGAGAATAGTCAAAAAACATTACCTAAAATACCTTTTACTTTTCTTCATGTATTTCCTAATCAGTAGACATTAACATTTTAAACATTACGTGTAATGCACTTTTTTTATTGTAATAAATGTATTTTATTGTGATTGGCACAATTGTGCTGCTTAGTATTTTTTAGCTGTATTATTTTTCCGAGTAGATAAATAGAAAGCTGTTACCATCTGAATCCATCACTGTACTTTTGAACCATCACAGCAATATCTGATGTTTGTTAGAATTTAGTATACTATACAATTTAAAAACAAATTATCTATATAATATACTTTATTTTCACCTCAAAATATTAACAGGCATATGAACTCTCCAAATGTCTCATTTAGTGTAAATTCCACCTCATGGACATCATTAGATTTACACATTCATAATCTCAGGAGATTATATGCTAATGTCTTTCACTGTTTTCTGAAGGAAATTGCCGGCGGTCATTAGTCTGACAGTGGGGCTATAAAATGTTTCTTTGCCATTGATCGTTTTTCGTCTTCTCCCGACTGTCCATATTTGCATTTTTATTGAAATAAGAGAGCAGTGGAGCGAGTGAGGGAGGAAGCGAAGACCCGTGTGAAGAGGAGAAACCTGCTACTGTACGTTTAGTGGGAGTTAATTGAATGTATTCAGATGTGATGGATAGAATAGCTCGGCTCTCTCTCGGTACATTCATTGTGACACCTCAGAATCTATCTCTATCGGGTCTGTCCGTCCTTACGTCCTCCCACTCCCTTTAAATTAAAACCGCTCTGGCCTTTGTGAAGAGACGCTGAAGAGGAATCAGGGAGCACATTTATAACTCCCGATCATTACCCCATTGAAACAGGGTCTCTGTACCTTATCGCCCTCTGGGATTAATCTGAGCTGTGTTCTCTGCTCGGGCGAGAGGGACCTTGTACTGTCCTGCTCTGAACTGACCTCTTTCTCTTAGCTGCGGATCTGAGACACGCTTTCTGTTCTTGAATCACAAGCACAAGTGGCTCTGATGGGTATTTTAAAACCTAAAATATTGCTGCCATATTTTTTTACAACCACAGCTTCCGTAAATTTTGAGAAAGTTCGAAGAACACTTAGTTCTCTGGTCCCATTCAGATCCATTTCAGGCCTACTACAAAAACAATAATCAGTGAGTAACCTATATGTATTATTATGTAACAGATTGGTGATTGATACACATAATTGTATGTATGTACTGGTAATAAAGCACAAACTGTCAGTGGCAGTCAACCATTCAGAGTTTGCACAGGGTCATCTCATTTGCCATGATGAAAGGAGCATGGATGGTCATGTTGACTTGCCAAACTACCTGTACAGTAGTGCTAAAACAGTAATAGTTAGCTAAACAACTGTTGTTTATAGTGCATTTGATTATTGTCGCAGCTCGCATTGTGTTAGCAAATAACATGACAGAATGATGCAGTGTTTGTGTACAGAGCTAGAAAAAAGTAGTTTGTTAAAGCTATTTTTAAACCAGCTGCTGGAGTGTACATTTTAAAAAGACAAACAAAAAATCGAATATATATATATATATACCAAATACATATATAGATCAGCTGGAGGTGGCAGCTCAGGCCACTGGATGGCACTCCAGCGCCCAGCAGACTGTGTGTGTTTTGTGTTTATTTTGGACTCATTGCCAGGAACTCATGTCTCCGCTCCGCTTGTCAGTGGTCTTGGTGTTTGATTGTTTGCTCCACCCCTTGACCTAGTTACATGTGTATAAAACCCGGAAGTGTTTGTCTGTCTCCACGGTCGTCCCGTTGTTTTGTTACCCTGTGTATTTCTCTGTGTCTTGATTATCTGTTACCGGCCTCGCCTGTTCTCGACCACCGTCTCAGTTTTTTCCCCTCTGGATTGTATCTGTTGTTTACCGACCTACGCCTGGACTCTGACCACTCTCTCGTTTTGCCTCTGCTATCTATGTCTGCCGGTGATGACCCAGCCTGTCTATGTTTGCCCTGTTTGTCAATAAAACACTCAGCATTTGAATTTGCACGCCTCGTCGTCTCTCCGTATTGTAACAGATGTCAGTATGTAGTATGTTGTGGAGTCATCAAAATAAAGTGTCAGGAGATATTACGCAGACAGTCTACTAGTACTCTAATGACTGCTAGTTGACATGCAGTTACCAAGTTACATAATCTTACCCGTTTTTGTCTTTAAAAATATGAAAGAAAGGTCTACACCCAATTCTAAATATAATTAGATTCAGTTTATTAGATTATCATGTATTCAGCTAAATCTGGCAAAAGTGGGCAGTTTATTGTGGCACACTATCCCGTAGTGGCAGCATAAAGCGAAGCGTCTCAGAGAGTCTTGTAAGAATAATTGGATTTGTTACTTCATTACTGTAATAAATGAGTGTTACCGGGTCTCCTTCCTTTATTGATAACCTGATCTCCACAAAGAGACTCCCGAGAAACAAACTGCACCTCTCAAATATCACAGAGAAACTAACTAGAAGTGAAATTTCCAGGATGTTGTAATGCACAAACCATGTAACAACAATATTGAAACATCACTCGGGTTCTCCTGTCCTTTGTACATTTGAGGAGCATTAGTTTTCCCCTTTCCTCTTTAGATCCAGTCCAGATTGGGCCTGAAGGTAAAGCGAGTCATGTTGTCTATTAAGCATGGGTTCTTAAACTCAAACTTTTAGCCTGTCTTCACTTCCTACGAATACCCGCTCTCCTGCAGATAAGTTATGCAAGAAAAGGCCAACGTGATTGGCCCTGATCTAAAAGTGTTACTAATTAAAAATCAATCTGAAGGCCATTAGCAGGCATAGGCATGTGCCAAGGTTGTATTTTCCAGTACGTGTGCTGTAATGAGTTCAGAGTGACGTCAGGCAACGAAAGAGCGAATAGATCCCGGATAATCACTCTAACTCAACTTTACAGCTGGTAGTTTGTGTAAACCTGCTGAATTTGTAGTCTGCCTCAATTGATCCACTTACCCTGAACTGGATAGAGCAACGAAATGAATGTGACTTTTCATTGGGTGCGAGGGGGTCCATAGATAACTATTAGAGGCATATTTGGGGCTCCATAGATAACTATTAGAGGCCTATTTGTTGGCCTGGATGTGCGGGCAACTGAGGGGCCACAGGAGCAGGAAGGCATTAGTCTGCTTTAAGCTGAGTGTTGCTGGATACGGAGGTGATAAATGTTGGTGAACTCTCAGCTGCGCCGGGGGAATAGCTGCATGCAAGACACACACTCTGGAACTTATTAAACTCACACAGGCATATTTCACACCGGATCCGGAAAAATCAGCCCAATTACAGAGGTGTTACCGGAGCCCACAGCCACCGTGCTCTGCAGGGGAGCTTGTAGCGCCACTCTCTTTTAACAGACTCCATCTGACAGAAGAACAGAGTGTGTGTTTATGACAGAGAGGGACTCAAACAGCGCTGAGATGCTGCTGATTCCTTGTAATATTCAGAATTGAGGTCAAAATACAAATCTGCATCCCTTGAGTCCGTCTTGGGACGGAAGACATTTCATTTTTAATTTTTAAATTGATCATATTTTTGATACAGTGATATAAATGTAATTTGCTCATATTAATCTGTCATAAAACAGCTAAATGAGATGTGTTTTTTGGCAAGCTTTATTATAATCCTTCATCAACAGTACATGATGCATGCAAAGTCATTTATAAATTATTGTGTTAAATAGCAATTAGCTTCCATGATTCTTTGAAGTCAGGGCTTAATTAATTTTCCCACTGCTAATTATGACACGTTGGTGGTATTTACATGCGCTTATTTCATAGATAGAATAACTGCAACATGACATTTTCTCAGACAGTGCAATCTCTCAATTCAATCCCTTGTGAAGATATGTGCTCAACTGTACTTGCATGCAATATTAATGAAATAAAAGGCAACTTAAGTGCACTTAAAAAGAGCACACTATCATAGCTGTGTTTCTGAAATGTTTGTACACTTTTAAAAGTGCACTTTGTTACACTCTCAAAGTACATTTTAAATATTTATGTTTAATCTGCTGGCCTGTTTTAAAGAAGGCCTTTAGGCACTTGTTTTAACTGTATTTTTTGATATTATATGTCTCAAGTTAATATGTGACCCTGGAGCACAAAACCAGTCCTAAGTCTCTGGGGTATATTTGTAGCAATAGCCAAAAATACCTTGTACATACGTTTTAAAAAAATGATTGATTTTTCTTTTATGCCAAAAATCATTAGGACATTAAGTCAAGATCATGTACATTTCCTGCTGTAAATAATTCAAAACCTAATTTTTGATTAGTAAAATGCATTGCTTAGAATTTCATTTGGACAGCTTTAAAGCTTTTTTTAGCTTTTTTGCACCCTCAGACTCTTAACAAACCATACATCAATGGCAAGATTATTTATTCAGCTTTCAAATCAGAATTTTGACAAACCAACCCTTATAACTGGTTTTGAGGTCCATGGCCAGATATAGATTAAATGAATTAAATTGCAACTTTATCATTACAAATGTATAATTACATATATATTTAAATAATAACATAAAAGTTTTAATCAAATTGACATTAAGTAGATATTGTCTTCACCATAAATGCTTGTCAGTGCGTTCAACAGTACACTTAAGATAAAAAACAAAGAAGTGCTTATGAAATGTTATTTACTTTTTCAGGTGTTTGAGTGAGTTGCTGCCCATGAGGAGTCTTTCAATGAAGACAGCTGTCTACATGGCAGCTCCGCAGCGTTTGGACCAGAGCCAGTGTGTGTTCACGTGTGAGTAGTGTGTGCTTGTGCGTATTCATGTACGACAGAGTGTTTCTGACAGAGGGAGTGCTGGGAGTAAGAGAGAAAGATCAGTCTCGCTGGATCAGGTGTGAAGCTGTATCTCAAGGAGAGCTCAATGACAGGGCTGTCGATGTATTCCCCATCTGAGAGTATTTTTAGAGCTGCCATCATGGCCCTCATGCATATTTCAATAGATCCTTTTGTATATTAGGAGCGAGCGCACACAGACGAGACTGAGAGCGGGCACAACATGACTGTAAGAAATATGGGCTTGATTCTCCTATCTGACAGAGCCCTCAGCCGCTCGGCAGATATGTCCACTTTGACTTTCAATAGATAGTGGAAGAACTTCATTGATTGCATTAGAAGACAAAAACAAAGGGATGACATTGACCCCGGCAGCACAGGGGCCAGTGTCTCCATCACGCTCCAATTTGCACAGACCAGTCTCAACCTGAATTAATTAATGCACACACACACACACACACACACACACACTTTGTCTACCTCTCCCTTTGTCTTCTGCTTCTTTCAGGCTTTCTTGGATGAAGTTCAGGTTTAGGTGTTAAATACTGGTGCGGTGTCCAGCGAGAGGACGTAATGAATTCTGATAGGAGTCGTGGGTGGCCAGTTCTGCAGATATATATCACCACTCAGCCGTACATTATCTCATATAATGCTTCAATTTCCCCCATCTGATTAAATCAAAGTTTATGAAGCTGTCACTGCGCCACTGATGATGGAGCCATAATTTAGCAGTAATGCTTGTATTTGATGGCATCAGCGCTCACACTGCCTGTCGCGGATGATTTGGGCTCCACATCTGAGTGTGCCAGTGCTGTATCCTGTATCAGTATTTCTTTACTTTTCTTCATTATGTTATTAAAGGTGTAGAGTTTTTCTGCACCGCTAGCAGCACCAAATGGAATGAAGTGCAAGAGTGACCACCCACTTCTTCAGCATTCTTGGCTCTGGAAGTATTTTTTTCCCATTTCCCAACTTTGATTTCTTGTCTTTACAATCATTCTAAAAGAGTGTATTCTTATGTCTCTGGAAGGATGATGCCTCATGGGAAGAGAGGTCCTTTCTCTGAGGACAGAACTACCATTGAGAACAATGATTCTTAACCATGACACCTCGACAACGAATGCTTTGTGCATAGTCTATTTTTTGTGGTCCCACTTATATTAGATGGCTTTTATACTATGTACTTACGTTTCAATTAATAATTTGACACAATGCATTCATTGTGCACATACATGTTAGTAATACTTGCGATGCCATTTCTCAATTGAATTAATGAACACACACATTAACTCACATAACTATTCAGCCAGTATCATCTTAAATAAACAGTCATCTGCATTTCTATTGACCATTTTAATTACAATTATTGCAATGCATTATGGGATTTCCTTTCCTTGTGAAAAAGAAGTGTATACCTTTTAAAACAGGACTTAAAATGATGTGAGAGCTTGTGAAATGTTTCCAAGCATCAATTGCTTGCAATTAAAAGAAAACGTAATATAGTTTAATTGTAACTGCAATTAACTGTATTATTTATATTTGACTCAATATAGACTTTAAATCATCTTTATTTAAATTCATAATTCTGTTGTCTAGTATTTAATCTAGTTAAAGTGAACTGATAAGATAATTAGATATTAAGATAAATATAATTCCATTATTGTTTCCCCCCAATATAATTTTCAAAATATAAACACAACTAATTTACTATTAATAAAAAAAAACTATAATGTAGTATCCCTATGATATTCCAACTCACCTCTGGTGTTATCAAGTGCTCCGATAAATCAGCAGGATTCGGTTGATCTTTAGAATGACATAAACACACTTTAAAGATAGACATCTGTAGTCCTTTATCATTTCTGAATGCGGTAACTGACATTAATTCTGAAACACAGGTAACCTGTCTAAATTTCCACCTGGGCTGCGTGAGGACCTCGACTCCATTGGAAATCTATCAGGATCATGGATTGGCCTAAAACTTTCAAGGTGCTTTAATGAGGAGGTGGGGGTGTCGCCATGGCGATGTAGAGGGGCTTCCAATTTCCATTATTGACTGTTGCAGACACTGTGTGTGTGTCCTGCATGTGTGTGTGTAAATTGGCTCCAGAGGGGATTGTAGGCTGTTGAGACCCTCAGCAGTAAATCGCAGTGCTGGAACATTTCCTCCTCTTTGGCGCCAGCCTTTCTCTCTCTCACTCTCTCTCCGTTCTCTCTTACTTTGTTGTCCTAATCAATAGCTAATTCTGTCTGGCGTCTCTGTGGCAATGCTAATGTGAACTTAAAGGTTGAGTAGCTTACGGACGACTTTCACAAAACACAGTCTTTGCAACGTAAAACACATGCAAGTACTTGCGAAGTGGGAAATTCACAAAGAAGCCATCTAGCTTCATATTTGTTACAGTCCTGTCTCTCTCTCCTCATCTCTCTCTCTCTCTGGAAAGACAGACAATGGTTGGTGACCTCACTTAATTAGATAGATGTTACCATGGCAACTCTCCAGCCCGGTTCCAGGAGGGAGTTATAATGATCGGTGCAGGGATGGGTTTGGAAGGCAGCTCAAGACCATGTTCTAGTGTACTTGTATTTGACATATTCTAGGATGCATTAAAAGGCATTTTTATGACGTTCGAGAGAGCTCAGAAACTGAAAGAAACACACATAAATAGGAAAAACACCAGTACATTATTATCGGTTTGACAACACCTATGCTGCAAATACTCAATACACAACCAAATACAGAAATGAGCTGCACATACTCTCTGTATTTGGTTGTGTTGTGAATATTTGTAGGGTGCATCTGTATTTTGTTGTATTATGAGTATTTAGAGTTATGTGTTTTTCATGTTTTTTTGTATTTGAGTGCATTTCTGTATTGGGTTACGTTGAGAGTATTTGTAGTGTGTTTCTGTATTTGATTGTATTGTGAGTATTTGCAGCATGTTGTGCCAAACTGATGAAGATTTGGTTGTTTTATTGTAAGCATGTGTTTTCTTCAGTTGTAGCTCTCTCGGCCGCTGCACAAACATACAAAAAGAAGAGTGACAAAGCACACTCTGTGCAGTTCTGTATGCCACAATACAATATTGCGCTGGCAAATATAATAAAGGGTTTGAGGCCTTGATCTGTGTGTTTTTGAATAGATGGCAAATTTTGGTCCCACTTTATATTAGGTGTCTCTAATACCTGTGTACTTCCATAGTAACTAGATGTGTGTGTAGTATGTAACCACAGTGGAAGGAAGTACACATTGCTACATAGTATCTACAGCTGTAATATTTCTGTAGCTGCACACATTTAACAACACTCAGAATGGGGTGTGTGAGTACAAATGTGTAACAGGACACTGGTAACAACACTTTTTCTCTTCACTTAATAGTCATGTAACAGGAATTACATTTAGTAACAGCAGTGTGTATAAGAGTAACTGGAACAGGGGTGATCGGGGGTGTAGTTGGGTAGGTTTAGGGAGATGTAAAGTGGGTGGAGTTGGTGCAATAATGTAATACCGGTGTATATACGGTAACTCCTCAGGAACTGCCCACTTAATATAAAGTGTAACATTCTGGACACCAGCCACAGTTTATATGTAAAGCCTGATTTCCTGCCCGCTGCTGTGTAACATCTGAGTAATTACATACTAAATCCACAGCAGCTGTCTGTTTAATATAAAGTCTAACACTTTATTTACCAAAAAGTCCTGTTACACATTTGTACTCACACACACCATTCTACATGTGTGTAGTTACAGTAATATTACAGCAGTAGATACTATGTTCCGGTGTGTACTTACACTGTGATTACATACTACATACACATCTAGTTACTGTGGAAGTACACAGGTATTAGAGACACTTAATATAAAGTGGGACCCAAATTCTTATACAACCTATGTGGTATTCAGTATCATCACAGTACCACACGGGCACACTGACTTTCAGACTGTGGTTCCCTCTCTTGGTCTTAGTCTATTGTACACCTTTCCCTGTCCAATGATCACTATACCCACACCAGGACACATAATATCCTAGACTGGACAAGAATCTCTCTAAATCAATATTTTTTATTGTTCCGGTTAGTGCCACGGTGACAGCAGTTTAATTTAAGACATTAGCATATTAAGAGGTGTTTCAAATTAATAATTACACTTCAAGATATATGTTTCAAGGTTCTAATGTCCAATTACAGAATAAAATAAAAACACAGAACGTGCAATTAGTTTAATTGGATTGCAGCATTACTAAGGACTAAAACAAAGAGAGCAACAGAGTGATTTATGGTGTCACAATTAAATTACTTCACTTATAAAGATGTCATGTTTGCCGCCTGAGGCCTGTGAAGCTCTCTCTAGCTTGAATCATATATTACTACAGATTCAGATGGTATCATCTTAAATACACAGCTATCTACATTTTTCCCCTCGCAGGCCCTCCCTTTAGGATAACGCCAACAGAAAACTTTCTTAAGGTGTATCTGAACTCCTTAGTTCATACTTTGGTGTCAGACTCGGATTTGGTGAGTCTCTTGGCATCGGATGAGTCCAGGCTATACAATAGAACCAGTGCATTGCAAAGAAAAGTCTCGTCTCGACTTTCATCTGGTAATGTGATTCAAATGTCTTTTCCTGCTGTTTAGTTGAATGGTGACAAGGTAGGTCAAACTCATATTCAGATATGCACATATTCAGACACATGCAAGACCAATCACAGAGGGGAATTAGTTTGTCCTTGAGTGAGCTAGACAAACAATATGCAAAACAAAATTCAATCCTATGAAAAAGTAATTTTAAGTGACCTCAGAGATGTGTCATTGTAATGGATTGTTCTATGCTGATTGGCTCTTGATATTGTCACTTTCCTACAAATGGAAACGTAAAAATGCAAATCATTCCCAGTCATTGATATGCATTGCGTTCAAGCCCAACAATCTGAGAATAAAATATGATTCATCTGATTGCTGTAATGTTATGTACCACTTTTTGTGATGCCAGAGATGTCTGCAGCATGGCTTCATTACATTAGGAGATATTTTCAATTCTTCATCTACTGATGCTATTATGGGGGGCATTACAACTTTTATGATTAAAAACAACAAATCCAGTAACCTGACTCATCTTTTAAAGGCTCTGATTGTGTAATGAATCAAAAGCCAGTCTCCAATTCATCACACACAGGGAAAGATATTATGTCTAAAGAGAAAAGGATTTTAATAAACTGATATTACAAGGGTTTTGCATCTACAATAAGCTCTATTTACATTGACGTTCTCAACATGACACATAAAACAGCGGGAATCTATCTATCTATCTATAGTTTTTCTGCCGCTGTTAGTTGTTATAAGTGTCACACATGGCTGTTTTAAATGTGCACTTCTTCATCGCTCGAGTGTGTGTGTGTGTGTATGGTTGCGCTGGCTGTCTGGCACTGATGTATGACTGTGTGTGAGTCTCGTCAGGGCAGGATCAGGTTATGTCAGAGTTGGCGCGGTGCGTTTACTCTCTGAGATGCTGGGCGCCCCTTGCATTTACTCCTGCTGCCAATCAAGTGTTATCTGAGCCTGCATCCATTCTGAATGGAGGAAGGTCAACCGGTCTGATTGTGTTAGCAAAGACAAACTCAGCTCGGCTGCACGACTTCTAGTGGCTGCAGAGGCCATAAACTGGGTTAGGTTAGACATGCACATACAATCTCATAAAAGGAAAAGGAAGGGACCAATAATCAACCTCTTTATCTGACCCTGAACAACACAGCATGGACCTGGCTGCTGGAAGTCAATGAGACTTGTGAAAGCACAAATGCAATACATCAGCTATATATCGGAGACAATTACATAAGCCAGATGTCTGAGACTAAACCTCAGATTTCAGTAAAGACATTCATGCGACTGCAAATATCCACCAGTTTAGTAAAATAGTTTATATATTCCTGGATATCAGCTTAATTTGATCAAATGTTGTCAATATTTTCTATTGTTGACTTTACCATATCCTCTTTTTGTGATAAAGTCAGTTTTGAATGTGTTTTTGGTTGAATGTTTTAAATAAGGTCTTTGGCTGAAGTTTTTTGTTTCCTGTTTTATTCAACAACATCATTAATTGTCAAAAAGCAGACGGGGGACAGAAGGTAAGTACAATAACAGTCTGTTATTTATGCAGCAGAGTAACAGGGGATGACGGAGATGCAACAATGGCAAGTAAGTTAGCAGTCGATTGATTATATAGATCTCGTAAGAGAACTCAGGAGCGATGGAGATGAGGAGACACAAACACACATCACAAATCCACGGATGCTGGAGAGACACAGAGACTGCAGGGTACATGGAGAAAGGCACAGGGAAAGTATAAAGGTAAGTCTTAGAAGATAGAGTTCTTGCCAAGATAGAGTCCACTTCGTAAGAAGGAGCTGGGACGCTGAGTGCAGTGCGGTGTGTGGTGTTATGTGGTTCTTGATCGTGATGGGTGACAGGTGGCAGTGATTAATATCAGGGGAGAGTAAGCGTTGTGACTGGCGTGTCTGTGACAGTAAAACACCATTGTGGGTTTTTTTAAGTGCCCCTATTATGGGCAATGAAAGGTTACTTTCTGGTTTTGGGAGTCTCCAACAACAGGTTGACATCCATGCAATGTCAAAAAAAAAAAACTTTCATTGTCTTACAATAATGGGATTCGTTTTAATGAATCAGAGTCGACTCTTTCTTTTGAGAGACAAGAACTTTTTAAATGATGCACTTTCAGATTTAAAACTTTGCAGGATGTTTTCATGCACTTGCACACTACATGAAAGATCTTTTTCAAATAGCCGCACTTTAAAGCTTATATACTTGTCTCTAAAAAAAGGCAGTCAAAATGGGGCTACAGATGTTGGGAACATTAAACATCATCACACTGAGGAGGCACACTGCTTTGCAAACTATTCTAACTCAGACTTATAAAAACATTATTTAAATAAAAACCAAAAGAGTTTTGGTGAGGCTGCAACTGTGGTATAGTTTGTTTATTCATTTAAAATTCTTCAAAATTCATAAAAGCTGTGTTCATTTGTGAAGAATGTCATAAGAACCATCATAAAGAACTTTTGTTGGCCAGAGATCTTATCTTCTACAGCAATACAAAAGCCAGCAAAAAAATACACTGTACTAATATACACCGCAATGCATCTGAAATGCTCTATGGAGAGAAAAAGGGAGAAGTTATTGGTTTATTTTGTCCCAAAACGTACTTTATGCAAGCACACAGATGTAATTCCATTGCATTGGCCCACATTGGAAGTAGAATTGATAAAAAAGCCAATAAGATTAGATCTTTGAAGCAAGTATGGGTGCTTATACAGTTCAGTACACAGGTTCTCTAATTATTTTCTCTCATTATGCATTAAGTTTCAGTGAAGGGATAGATGATGGCATTCACTGTATTATCAAATCCTCTAGAGTAAGACTGAACAATGCCATCTTTCTCCTGTTCTCATATGTGAGAGAGACTGATGCCTCAGCGGGACCCAGCTTGTCTCGGCCGTGTGTGTGTGTGTGTGTGTGCCACTGCAGCAGGAAGCAGAGCTGCTCTAGATGCCTGCATTGTCATGTGACACATCCCATAGAAGCAGCGCTGTGTTGTGAGGCCTGTTATTTTTACCCAGCGTGCACCTGGACGGGCCCCCAGACCTGCTCTAGCCTGCCTTTCCTCTATTGCACGGCACCCTCAGGTGTTCCTTTAAAGCCTGTCATCTTCATCCTCTCTGCCTCTCATTGCCTTTCCCTCGACGCACAATCGCAGCAGCTGTAGACACCTTTAATTGGTGAGTTTGGGGGAGTTCAGAGCGTCTGATGGCTGTGTATTATCTCTCTTTCTTCTACTATCGGCCCCTAAAAAATCATTTGTAAACTCCCGGGTGTAATTACTGAGAGCCATGATTAATTATCCCATAAAATTAGCCTTGGTCTCGCTTTCATTTTTACTGCGTGGAATATTAATTAATGTTAACTCTCTCTCTGCCCCCTCCTATCGTACCCCTCTCTCTTTTCTTAAGCACATCTTTTGAATATTCAACGTCGGAGTGAAAAATAGCCAGGGGCTAAAGCATTGCATTAGTGTGTCAGGGCTCCCAAATCACCAAAAATACAGATCAGGAATTAAAAGATGAGCTCTGGGTCATAAATAACCTCTCGGAGGTCAGCGGACAAAAGTAAGCAGCCACTTATGCAAATATCATCTCCTCTGGAACCCGAGAGGCGTCGGGAAATATGCTAAAGAGAGACTGGGCTTCTGTTGACACGTCGAATGCGCATCTTGCATGAATGCACCTGTTTATTTAACCCCTCCGATAAACGGCAAGTTGAATGAATCTCATAAATGCATATTCTGCATAGTGTCATCGCGTAATGTGCACAGAGCAATGTCACCTTGAATGAAGGATCTTCTCAAAAGAATACATTTGTGTAATAATATGGTAATTCACACTTAGCTCTGAATCTGATTAGTCGTTTAGTCTGACTGTAAGCATGCAGCAGAACCCACTCACTGAAGAACAGCCAGTGCTGTTACACTCTTAAAAATAAAGGTGCTTCACATTGTTCTTCAGAGCTAATCCACAGAAGAACCGTTGGGTCAAATGTTCTTTAAAGAGCCATATCTTTTGTGCTTTTTATGCAATTAAGAATGACAATAAACTAAGTGACAATGACACCAATGAGAAATGCATGCTGGGAACTTGAGAATCAAGATGTGAGCATTGGACTATTACAGATCATCTGTAGATACACAACAGATCAATGTAATGAAGACGCAGATAACCATTGATTTTACAGCACAGTCATTTCCTGCCCCTGTTCGCTGTGAAATTAATGTCTGCAGCTGTCATGTAATGATAATAAATTCTATTTACTACAGTAAAAATGGCTGTGAAAGTACAGCCAGTAGTTGTGAATATACTGTAATTGTTTTACAGTAATATAAACATTGCGTGACTTTCTGTGCATATATGTGTGCTGTGTGCGCATTGATCAGTGATACGGGCTTCTAGCAATTCCCTGCTGAGTGCAGAAAAGAAAGGACAACCTTTGTTAGCCAATAGCCTCAAATTTATGTACTGCAAATGGCACGGTTGGATCCCAAGAGAGCAAATCACCTCTATGCAAGAACGGCAGCATTCCTGAAGCCTCCAGAGAAGCACTCAGCTATGTGTGTGTGTGTGTGTGTGTTTTGGAGGAACAGATAGTTGTGCACTGCGTAAATGCCCTCCATGTACAACACCGTAGGTCTAAGAAGAAGCACATAAACATGGAAATCGAGGATGTCTGGGTCACTTCCTGTTTGTGTAGCTTCTTTCCACTGGGCTATTTGGCAGCTCTCCACAGTGGAAGTGCGTTTGGAATCGAAACCACACCTTGAGCTCGAACATTTAATGACCCGAGATTCCAGATAATATTGATCTTTGTGTGGAAGAAACCTTTAAACGAATGGTCCAATAATTATAAACCCAATGCAATTCATTTGATCCCCATCAAAGCAGCCCTGAGCGCTTTTTACTACAAAAATATAACCAGAACCAATCGCAATAGTCTCGTTTGAATCTTTCAGATTCTTTATGCATCCTGCATAAAGCACTGATTAATACTAACGCTGTTGGTGTTCAATTGAACCCAGATTAGTTTAATACATAAACACATTCAGACCACATTCATTTTATAGGTAAAGTGGACAAATGTTTTTAGTAAACTAAAATAATGTGATGTATTAAAATACATGTGAAGTTACTATACAGTTTTGTTTATTTAAAAATACATTCAAGGGCTAGATAGCCAAAAATGCCATGTCTGTCACGGAGGCAGACGAGAGATGACTGATCGAGGATTGTCCCCGTGTAGCATGATGGAAGACTCAGACGCGGAGTAGCGCGAGTGAGCAGGTTAATCACGCGCAGTTAATCTGAGAACGCTCCAACAG
>JAUYWG010000042.1:2777942-2795105 GCA_034779775.1 Enteromius afrohamiltoni
TCCAGGGACAGCCAGTAGACTCAAGTCAAGAAGAACTGCTGAAGCGATGCCCCCAAGTAGATATTAGGGTCCTTGGCGTAGATGTATCCTGTCTCTTGGACACCGATAGCCAAGTTAGTATGATATCAGAAAGTTTCTTCAGAAAACAATTTGGAGGTGATGATGAAGACATGCTTTCAACTGCTGGATGGCTCAAGGTTATGGCCGCTAACGGACTGGACATCCTGTACTTGGTATATCTTGAGCTGGAGATCCAGACTAGGGCAGAAAGATCCTAAATTGAAGTGGTGAAGGATCTCTCACCCTCCTCGAAATTAGTTTTTTTGTATCATGAATATCAACATCATAAGTCGGTGCCAGCAGATTGTGCAGTCTGAGTTTGGGGCTTCCTGGCAAGGGGGACTAGAGACTGATTGGAGGACAGACAGACAGACCTGTGATGTTCGTAAATGTTGAGTGGCAGGCACGAGTGTCATTCATGTCCCAATAGCTTCCCTAACTTTGGTAATGGTAAAAGGGTGAGTGAGAAAGAGGAAAGCCAGTGGCTGTTAGAGCCAACACACTTACCCCTGCTGGGAGGTGTGCTGGTTTTGCCAACAGTAGTAAACTCCCATCATAATGAAGGTCCAGTCCAAATTCTTAACATGTCTAATGAGGATGTGTGGTTGCACCCTAGGACTCGCATCAGTGTTTTGTCGCAAATGGAGTTTCAACGCATTTCTGTCAATGCTGAGAGATCTCTTTGGGGTCCACATCACCATCGAAGCAAGAGCAGTGGTCTAAGGTGGTATCTCAGCTGGACATAGGAGGTACTGTGGAACAACAAGCTAAGCTTAAAAGCATTGCTCGCCCTGGAAGATGTTGATCTTGGGTTCACAACTAGGGTACAGCATGAGATTAATTTGGTGGACGATGTGCTTGTTAACCTGCCGTATCGTCTAATTCCACCCAACCAATACAGAGAGGTCAAGGAACATATAGCACAACTGTTGAGAAAGGGTGTTATCTAAGAGAGTGCAAGCGCCTATGCATCTCCAGTAGTGCTAGTAAGGAAGGGCGACGGTAAGTATTAGGTTGTGCGTTGATTACCGCAAGTTAAATCTGAAAACCATGTGTAATGCATTTCCGCTGCAGCGAGTGGATGAGAGCTTTGATGTGCTACGAGGGGCTCAAGAATCGACCTGGCCAGTGGATATCACCAGGTGGCTGTAGCAGAACAGGATCAGCACAAGACAGCCTTTACCACACCATTTGGACAGTACAAACATCTGAGAATGCCAATGGGGGTGTGTAACGTGCTCGCAACTTTCCAACGATTAATGCAAACAACTATGAGTGATCTGATCTTCCAGATTATGCTTGTGTGTTTGGATGATATTTTGGTGTTCTCCAAAACGTTCCCCGAGCATTTGGAGAGGTTGCGGACTGTGCTAATGAGGCTACAAGAGACGGGACTTAAAGTCAAAATAGGGAAATGCCACTTTCTTCAGCCTACAGTGACCTTTTTGGGGTATCAGGTTTCCGCCGAGGGAATAGCCACAGACCCCAACAAGATCTCTGCTGCAAAGCAGTGGCCGATACCCACAACTCTGAAAGCTCTTAGGTCGTTCCTTGGGTTCTGTGGGTATTATAGAAGATTTGTCCCTGACTTCTCAAAACTTGCAGAGCCGCTACATGACTTAGTCAACCAGTGCCTGAACGAGGGACCTCCAGCTAAAGTTAACCAAAAAGTGATAAGTGAGTGGAATCCTAAATGTCAGGAGGCCTTTGATGTTTTAAAAGAGAAACTGACTAGTGTGCCCATGCTCAGATTTGCTGACTTCACTGCCCCATTTATCCTTGAGACTGACCCTAGCAGTTAGGGCTTAGGAGCCATACTTCTGTGAAGTCTGGCAGATGCGCGCCGTGGAAGCAGGTAGCCTGGTAACCAAGGAGGCGCAATGGAGCATGGCTACTTGGCCTGGCTATTCTAAAGAGCAGTTGGTCATGTTTCAGAGTAACAGGAGAATGTTGTCACAGATGTGTTCACAAAGTTCACCCAAGCATTTGCGACGCGGGACCAGAAAGCTGACACCACAGCAAAAGTGCTTCTGAGGGAGTGGTTCATGAAATTTGGGGTCCCGGAATGGCTACATTCAGTCCAGGGCCGCAATTTCGAAAGTGAGGTCATTGCAGAATTGTGCAAGTTGTATGGGGTTAAGAAGAGCCCTTCATGAGCTGCTTCGAACTCTCCCTCCAGAGACCAAAAGACGGTTGGCTAAACATTTGGCGGAACCACAGGGTATTTCCCCTTTCTATCTGTTGTTCAGGGTGGGCCCTCATTTGCCAGTGGATGCATTGGTGGGGCGAGAAGCAGTTGAAGAGTTGAGAAGACTCATGACTGGTTAGCAGTCCATCAGAGATGGCTGAAGGAGGCCCATGAACATGCCAAACTCTATGCTGAAAAGAAGGCAGCAGAATGGATTGAGCTTTTCTTTGATAAAGTGTATTGCCCCTCCATTGAGGTTGGCCAGATCGTATACCTTAGGAAACGACCACTGGGCAGGAATAAAATACAAGATACCTGGCAACCTACCCAGTATCGGGTGATAGAGATACAAGGGACTACTCATACTGTGGAACCAGTGGAAGGAGGTCCCATCAGGAAAGTGAATTGAGTGGATCTCAGACCCTGTGTGCACATCCCTAGTCTAGTGGTTCCCAAAAGGGGTGCTGAGACCACTCTGGAAGTGGATGAGGCTTCGACAGGGAATGTGGACGAGGAAAGTTTGGAGGATGGAGTAGTGCTGTTGGAATGCGCAGGCCCAAATATGGATGGAAGTCTCAAGACTGAAGATGAAAATGAGATGGGAGCTTCAGAGGTACCTATTTGTGATCCCACAGATCCAGCCAGTATAGGACAGGTTAACCAGTGCATTAGAGAGAGGAAGACAATCACAATCACAAGTTTTAATCTGTAATTCGATGCGTTTGTTTCATCCAGGGTATGTATGTGTATGTTGTGATTAGGGATTTGGACGAACTGAGATGGGGAAAGACTGCACAAGACAAGGTTATGGATTCTCAGTAAAATAGAATTCTGTAAGTGTTAAATGTGAGGTGTCTATTGTTTTGTTCACATAATCAAAATTCTGACAGATATTCTGTGTTTATGTCTAGGGTGCCACTATTGTGTTTGTGTGATCCTAAAGAGGATTGTTTCACCCTAAAAGTGTGCCCTAACATTTGACTGATTGATATTGACACTTTATTTGAATTTTCTTGTATTTACTTTGTTTTTCTTATTCATGTGAAACCTCCATTTGGAGTGTAAGCACAGCTGTAGTGACCCCATATGGTGAATTTGAGTATTTTCTGAAATGAAAGTAGGGTGATCGAGTGAACTATCACCTGTTATTTGTTGATTTATTAATTTATTTTAATAACAACCAAGACAAACTAAACACATGATTTATGTTATATAACATAATAAAGTAAACCAATATATAACTTTATTCAGTGTCAATTGGATTTATTTGTTAACTGGCAACATAAAGTAGGCAGATACTGTGTGCAATTTAAAAAAATGCACTTCAAGAATCCTTAATATTGGCTTTTGTGAATGTTGTGATCCATTCCGTGATCCATGCTATGGGACGGAAGTATGTTTTCTGAATGAGGTGACAGAGTGTGAACGGAGCGGAATCATTTTTGATGATTAAAACCTCGTCTTTTACTCTCTTCTTCAGATAAAGACTTTGTATGGCTTTAGAAGACTTGGAATGTGACACAACTTGTTTGTAATGTACTTATACTGCTTGTTTATGATTAGTTTGTGCAATAAATACCTGTACAGTAACTGCATTTGCCTGTTTGTGTTTATATTGTTTAGAAGTGGGTAGGTTAAGGGTAGGGATGGGGTTTGTTGCTCCAATAAAACAAAAAAATTATATAATAAATTTATATATGCATGCAGACCATTGCATTAAGCCAGGGGTGGGGAACCTTTTTTCTATCAAGGGTTATTTACATTTTTGTAACATGGTTTAGGGGCCATATTAAATTATTGAACGTATTGTCATATTGTCACTCCTCGGCTCAGATTTTATTTACAAAATATTGTGACAAGGCAACGGCCTCGCCGGCCATTCATCGCCTTCCCCGTCTTTTCCGTGCCGCCCTTCATCAGGCTCCTGACAGGACTGGGCGGATGCACAGGTCTGGTGGCGTGTGATGAGGCGCACCTGGATCTAATGGTGACTCATCGCCGCAGCCATTAAAGGATAAAGCGCGCCTCTCCGAGGGAGACCGGTCTCTTCCCCTGTGCATGCACACTGGTGTCCTCGTGGGGCCGGGAAGGAGGCGGCGGAGCTGATGTGGACAGGAGCGAGCCATCCTATAAAGCGAGCAATGAGTAGAGCGAGCCACGAGAGGCACCGGAGCTGCCCCAGGTAGACATGAGAGAGGAGCGAGCCGCCAAAAGATGCGAGCAGCCGGAGATGCAACTACTACGCCCCTTCCCAGAACCCTGTCCCCTCTACACTGCCTAACCCTCACCGAACCCGAACAGCACAACGAGGACACCACTTCCCCTTTTATTTGGACACTTTATTTCCCCCATCTCACTTTATTTTGTTGTATTTATTTAATAAAAACTGCCTCTCCGAGGCATGACCTCACTCCCACTGTGTCTGTGTTGGCCCGACCGCGACAATATATATATATATAAAGTATTCAGACACCCTTAAATTTTTCAATCCTTGTTATATTGCAGCCATTTGCTAAAATCATTTTAGTTTATTTGTTTCCCTGATTAATTTAAAAATAAGATTCTCTGGTCTGATGAGACCAAGGTATACATTTTTAGCCTAAATTTTAAGCAGTATGTGTGGAGAAAACCAGGCACTGCTCATCACCTGTCCAATACAGTCCCAACAGTGAAGCGTGGTGGTGCAGCATCATGTTGTGGGGGTGTTTTTCAGCTGCAGGGACAGGACCACTGGTTACAATCGAGGGAAAGATGAATGCAGCCAAGTACAGGGATATCCTGGACCAAAACCTTCTCCAGAGTGCTCAGGACCTCAGACTGGGTTGAAGGTTTATCTTCCAACAAGACAATGACCTTAAGCACACAGTTAAAATAATGAAGGAGTGGCTTCACAACAACTCTGTGACTGTTCTTGAATGGCCCAGCCAGAGCTCTGACTTAAACCCAACTGAGCATCTCTGGAGAGAGCTAAAAATGGCTGTCCACCAACGTTTAGTATCCAACCAGACAGAACTGGACAGGATGTGCAAGGAGGACTGAGCTGATTGCCATTAGGTACAGAGATGAGATCCTCAGAGCCTTTGTGAGACCATATGCCGGTGCGGTTGGTCTTTTGTTCCTGCTAATGCAAGACAGTGCTAGATCTCATGTGGCTGGAGTGCGTCAGCAGTTCCTGAAAGATGAAGGCATTGATGCTATGGACTGACCCACTCGTTCCCCAGACCTGAATCCAATTGAGCAGATCTGGGATATCATGTCTCGCTCCATCCACCAACGCTACGTCGCACCACGGACTGTCCAGGAGTTGGCAGATGCTTTAGTCCAGATGTGGGAGAAGATCCCTCAGGGGACCATCCACCACCTCATCAGGAGCATGCCCAGGTGTAGCAGGGAGGTCATACAGGCACGTGGAGGCCACACACACTGCTGAGCCTCATTCTGACTTGTTTTAAGGACATCACATCAAAGTTGGATCAGCCTGTAGTGTGTTAATAAATAAATTTGATCTTTCTGCTCTACAAAATCCAAAAGATCAGGGGTTTAAGCTATAGATTTTTCACAAAACCAAATTAAAAACTGCAATCCTTATAATGTGAATTAAATATTATTAATCAAATGGTTAATTTCATCTGACCTCTAAAGATTGACAGTCAAGATTTTCTTTGAAGATAAAGCAGGTTCTTTATGACTTTCAGATCTTATTTTGTAAAAGTGCTGGCATATTCTGAATGAACAAACAAAAATGGATTGTGTCATCAATATTTTTAGTAACTATATAGTTTATAGGAAGCTATTAAAAAGGTTTCATTTATTTTTAATCCACAGTTCCCTTTTCCACTGTTTTTACTGAGACCAGTGTCACAAAAGTTGGGCCAAAACGTTTTGGCTGGACTTTAATTTTAAAGTCAATTTTTCTGTATAATATATTGCATTGCACCAGGAAGCATGGCAAAAATTACAACATATATTCAACTCAATGTAGTAAAAATGACTTGAAATGTATCCCATGTAAATGGCATTTTTATGATATAATAAAATAAATATAATTTTACATTCTGCATTCAGAAGGACAGTGCCAGGCTAACCAGCTAAAGCTAAATACAGCCTTTCATCATCTCTTTATCACACACTTTTCCCTCAAATACATTCACAAAACTGTAGCAATCATCACAGAGGGGCGAGGGGAAATCCATGTTCACAAACCCTATGGTAACGCGAGGTGATTGGGGCTGGAGATGTGCCAGCACTCTATGGGATGGAGCTCATGATTTATGTGTGATGTAAAGCTGCTCGGGGCTGGAATGATTTGCTTGTTTTGATTGGCTACAGCTGGGAATTCCAGCCAGCTGAAACGTATTGATACCCAGAGCTCTCTCACCCTGTTGCTCTACGCTTCACGTTTTCTGCACATGTCAGAGCCGTAAATGTGAGAATTATTCAATTTTCAATAAACAGCTGTATGTGATGAGTCTGCATTTCTCTAACACGTGGTTGGGTGCATTTGCAAATGTAAACAAGATGCAATAAAAGCACAGCAAGACGAAAACAAAACAAAAAAAAACGTTGATTACAATCATATGCTCTAAATTCTAATGAGCTCCTCTGTGCTACTTTGTGTTCGGTGCTCTGCATTGATTTACTACTTCAGGATTTATGTAAGCAAGGAAACAAGAAGACCAAAGCCATAATTTACAAGATAAAACCAACAACCTTATTTGCATAAAATCCCTGAACACAAACAGACACACTGTATAATTCATGCAGATTGTATTGCTATGTATGAAGTAATTCTCCTTTTTTTAAGGGTTTTAACTTGCACAAGACTCACAAATGAATGTGCTCTATACAGCCTGACAAATCTGACTGATAAACCTCTTTCAGTCAATGTAACAAAATACGTACACTTTCATTTACTTTAAAAAGAGTGCTTAGTACAGAAATAAAACTAAAAAAATGAATGATCTTAAAAGATATCAGTGTCTTTGTTTTGTTTCAAGATGCACATCAATAATGCGTCTAACCCTAAGGCATCTTTATAAAAATTACTTAAATGTCCTAACTGAGCTATGACCTAATCCTGGCTAAGCCCTGAAACCTGGCCTAAATGTAATGCTAGAGAACAGAGTTAACATATACAAGTTAAATATAGACAAGTGCATTGCATTTTCTTTTGTATGTTAGTTAACACATCCGAAGAAATGTACTTGAAAGATAATATTAAATCAGCTATTTTAAATTATCTTTAAATCCAAATTAGTAATTTGCTAGTATTTCAAAGTACTTCTGTGCAAAACATATAACAAGTAAAAAATGATAGTGTGCTCTCTTTAAGTACTTTTAAGTGACCTTTTATTTAATCAATATTATTCGCAAGTACATTTTATTTGAATCATATTTTAAGTACATTACGAGTGGACACTCCTTACAATCAAGTGCCTTACTTTTTACTTCAGAAGGGATCAAAAGAAGCAGATTAAAATGTTCATATTAGTTCCTGTTCATTCGTCATACTGGATATTGAAGGTCAAGTTGAGCGCAATGCATTGTGGGACACAAAATTCCATTCCTTGCGCTCTGTTTTATACCGCAGATTTTGGCAATGCAGTAGATCATCCAGATATTCCAAGCACACAGAAAATGTGCTTACTCCACACCAGCCATCATCTGGGGGAGAACAACTGGAAATATTAGCCTACCGAAGACTCACTAAGGTCCTCTATGCAGTGGAGTCACAGAGACTCTGAAAGATGTTTTGTCTCAGCCCCTGTTTAAACCTGGTATTAAGATACCAATAGGAGGGAGACTCATTCCCATTTACAACTGATGTAAAACCTGTCTGTCCACACAACCACTTTCTAAAGGGCTTTTAGAACAAAAAGCTTTTGTTCCTCTTCTGACAGCATCAAAACTGTCTCTTTAGTGGCTGTTTGAATGCATATACCACATGAGCATCTGTTTTATGAGAGCTGGTTGAATGCATTTTATTGTAGCCTTGTTCAGACTGTCCATCCAAGTGCAATTTTGTGCATATCCAATTGGAATCTGATCATAATTATTAAGTCTGAATAGTATAATAACACATTAAATGTACAGAAATAAAACACATCACAACTCCAGGTATAAACAGGGCCTTAATGATTCTTGCTGTACACAAGTAGGTACGTTTACATCCACTTTACCTGGTCTCATGGCATATAATACCTTGGTGCACTTTAGCGAGACACAAATTACGAACCAATATATTCATAACTGCAGTTTCCAAAAGAAATGAAGACGACTAGAAGCAGTAAAACTCTGTTAGGTTTAGGGTTGAATTTGGTATAGGGCAAATTTCCAACATGATAAAGCATTAACTTTTATCAACAGTCCACAGATATTTCAATTTTGAACTGTCACAATAAACGCCTGAAGCCATGTAGTTCAAACATGCTGGGGGTTCACGTATTGAGCCTTTGTTTTATAACCACTGTCAGTGGACATTTATCTTTGAAACAGTGGCAAAATGTGCAGTAAAAACAGTGTTGCACAAAAAGTACACAGAGGTACATATTATTATGAGACCACAGTTGCATCCACCAGTTGTTTTTTAATCATGTGATGGCTTAATAATCCAAATAAAAATATGTTTAAATTAAAAGGTGTGGTGTAGATCCAAAATAATACAATCATCAGGAAAAAAAAAAAGCAAGTAAGCTTTCTCAGTCAGAAAGCTTCATATTTTAGGCAAGTATCTTAATTTTCAGAATTGTATAGGTTTGTATTTGTATAGATTTAATAATTAATGCAATTTGCTGAGATCAAGCCACACAACATTCAACAAGACTTTAAATGTAGAAAGCTAAGTTATTATCATAAACTCTTGAGCTTTGTCACAGAAACTTGCTAGTGAGACCATTTTGTGAAAGAGGTCTCTGCTCTTGTGAGCAGGTTTTTAAACAGCAGTGCTGAGCTTCAGGGCTTCAGTCTTGCCAGTCCAGGCATTCATTAACCTAAACCTCTGAATCCTCATTATGAAGGAACAGAGCCGAGAGGCTGCGATACGCTCATTCTGAAAATGGTGTTTCTGTTGTCCTGCCATGGGGCACCACTAATGGCTAATGTTGATGCCATCCCTCCAAATGGACTGGGAAACACTGCCAAGAACCACATCAAAATGCAGTGTGATCCAGAATATATGCATGGTCCGGCGTTGCTTTTTTCTCTCTGTATTGGCAGATGTACTTTAAATCAACTTCTTGCCTAAGTCCTCATCATTTTATTTATAGATTAGAATAGACGGTTTGATCGTGTTGATTTAGTCCTCAGGCAGCTCTTGGTTTGTTCTCATCACAAACTGTTGTTTCATTTAATCTGAAAGCTGCATGGGACCAATGGAGCGGAGAAATCTAGAGTGTATCAATAACAGGAAACAGAAGAGAAGAGAATAATGAAGCGTTTCAGGAGCCTGCGGGCTGCAGACTTACTGGAAGAGAAACAATCGTTAGGACGAGGCCCACCACTGAGAGAGGAAGACAGTATTGTAAGAGAGCGTTTGTATTAGGAATGGGTTTTCATAGACATTCTGTTGTTGTTCCAGGGCCGTGTTTACAGCTGTTACTGAGATGCGTTTCCAGTGATCCAAGCACAAGTGGTCAGCCTGTGTGCATTGCTGTTTACACCTGGTCTTAATGTTCACTTCAAATGCATCTCCTGTGACCACTTGTGGATTTTGTCTTATTTCATCACACTCTACATCATTTTATCAGGAGTGAAAGAGGCCAAATGGAACCAATATGAATGGTAACAGTGATTTCAATTGTAACCAGTGTGTTTTGATACAATAAAGTGAAGTTAGAATTGTTTGTTTTAGAGCACTTTCACAAAATGCATCCCATAACACTCATACTTTAGGTCAGTGATCACAAGTAGATGATCTTTTGTGGCTATTTGAATGCTTTTGACCACATGAGCGTTTAGGCCATCAAGTCTAATGCGTGTTGGTAGAACGATGGTGGCTGTGGAGAGGCAATTGGGGCTGACCCTGTCTGATGTGAAAGACCGGGACAGGGTCTGCTTTCTGGATGCCCCGCTTGCCCCTTCTGGCCTGTTCAGTGATGCTGTCAACTCGGTCGTCGACAGGTTTCAGGAGGCGTGGAAACAAGCAGCGGCGTTCCAGCGGTTCCTCCCTCGCTGCTCTCTAAATCTTGGGGCTTCTGGGTGGGAGCAGCCCTAGCCGAGTACCAGTTTCTCACACCTCACTCTGCTGGGACCTGCAGAAGAAATCCTGACAGACTGGGACTCAGGACTTCCAAGGGAAGGTCCCTCTGGGGTAGAGCGCGGTCCACCACTCTCTACCCAGTGCCCTCGACATTACACTCAGTCCCTAAAAACTGATATATTGGGACTGTGTCGCATGTCACCACTGAGGGATGACAAGGGTGCGCTTCAGTGGTGTTACGCTTATTCCGGTGAGCCCCGAGCATGCTCGGGTCATGGAACAAGAAGTAGATACCCTTTTGAGGAAGGAGACCACAAAGTTTGTTCCTCTTCAAAAGAGAGAGTCCGGGTTCTACGGCCGGTACTTCATAGTTCCCAAGAAGGATGGAGGTTCTGAGGTTCATTTTAGATCTCAGGCAACTGAACCGCTTAATCAGTCAGCTGAAGTTCAAGATGCTCACACTGAAACAAGTGGTACTACAAATCAGGACTGGTTTGTAATGATAGATCTAAAAAAGTAATACTTCCATGTGTCCATTCAGCATTGGGTCCTTCCCTTTGGCCTAGCACTTTCGCCCCGAACATTTACAAAAGTAGTAGATGCAGCTTTAGCTCCGCTGCGCATTCTGAACTACATAGACGACTGGCTAATATTTGCTCAGTCAGAGAGCGAAGTGATCAGACATCGAGATGTCATTCTCGCTCATATGAAACGACTGGGGTTGAGACTGAATGCCAAGAAAAGTGTGCTTTCTCTGGTACAGAGGACCATTTAGACGTGGTATGGGATTCAACTACGATGTAGGCACGCATGTGAGAGAAGGCCGGTCACTTTTATACAGTTTCAGAGACTGCTGGGTCTGATGGCAGCCACATATAATGTGATTCCGCTTGGCCTGCTATACATGAGACCCCTACAGTGCTGGCTCAAGACCAAGGGGTTTTCCCAGAGGGGCAATCCACTTTGAATGATCAAGGTCTCCTGACGATGTGTGCCTTAGACATGTGGAGAAACCCTTATTTCTTATTTCTAAATCAGGGTTCGGTGCTAGGAGCTCCTGGTCGCCAGTTAATGTTAGCGGTGGATGCATCATTTACCGGTTGGGGAGTAGTCATGACTGGTCGCCATCTCACATGACACATCAGCTGCCTGGAGATGCTGGCCGTGTTTCAAGCACCGCAACACTTTCTCCCAGATCTAACAAATCATCATGTGTTGGTACGCACCGACAACACAGCGGTGGTCTCTTATATCAACCATCAGGGGGGTCTGCGATCACGGCCAACGTACAAGCTGGCACGTCAGATCCTCCTGTGGAGCCAGGGAAAAATCCTCTCACTGAGAGCAATGTACATTCCTGGCCACCTGAATGTAGGAGCAGACGTTTTGTCAAGACAAAGACAGAGATTGGATGCTTCACCCAAAGGTGGTGAAGCAGATTTGAAGAATGTTTTATCAAGCAAAAGTGGACCTCTTCACGAGTCACCAGAATGCGCAATGTCCCCTCTGATTCTCTCTAGCTCCCTTGGGACTGCACTATGGTACAGACCTGGCCGAGGCTGCGTCTCTATGCATTTCTGATGAGTTCTGATAATAGTGCGCTGGGATGGTGTCCGCTTACTGTTAGTAGCCCATCTACTATCTGCATCTGCAATGCTGCAGGATGGTCCACCCCCTCTATCTTTGTCCGGTTCTACGACCTGGACACTTGTGTGACCCCAGGGTCATCAGTCCTCTCGTCGTAGTGGTTTATATTGAGATATAGAGACATGGCAGGGACTTGATACTCTGGCAGCGTGGGCATCTCATTCCCATAGTGTTTCTGGACGCAGTTCAAGTTCCCGAAAAGGAACGTCTCCAGGTTCTGGAGACTCCTTCCTGGTCTGACATCACACGCCCTGACGTCATGCCCTTCCACTGGACAGATTCTACAGATTCAGAGCGTGTCACACAGGAGGCATTCCCATAGTGGCCATTTATATGAATTATGCCTAGTAAAACATTACCATGAGATCGATGTAAAAAGTCCACACATTGCATTTAAATAAACACACGTTTTGATTGGTAATTGATTGGTATTCCAGTTACACGTTCCTACTCAAAACTTTGTATTTCCAACTTCTTTCAAGAACATTAAATCTTACCAACCATAAACAACTGTGTACCTTCAAATGCATTTGTGTTGATTACATATAAGTCTTCTGTTGATTTATTGCAATTTTCTTCAAAGTTTTCTTCTTTGAATAGATATGTGGATCCACCAAATGCTCATTTGCAGATCTCAAATGCAGATGCACACATGAATGCAAATGTGTGCTGCAGTCACAGTGAGTGTAGACCCTTCTGACTTAAAAGAGAAAATGGCAGATGAAACATGCTTCAGCTTTAGTATGAGCAATAATAATCAAAGTGATGTCTGCCTTAGCAAAAACCACTAATGAAATTTTTACTCTCCCATACTAAATTGCACAAAGTGCCTTGCCTTTGTCTGTAACACTGAGCCTTAAGGTCATCTATCAGTACTCACTCAGTGAGCATGTGTGTGTAAATGTGACAGATTACAGTCACTCACATGAAAGGAAATTAGCCTGTCCTTATGAGGAGCAAATGAGGAAGACCAGGACACACACATCAAAGCACACCACAGGATCAAATCAGCCAAATGGACTTCATCTGTATGGAGCTAAAAGAGACTCTCTGTCTTATGACTGTTCAGTCTGTCCTATTTCAGTTCTGTTGTCCTATTATGTCTAGCTACAAGTTACACACTGATCACTTTTAACCAAAGCAACAATTGTGGACAATAGCGATATTTTTTTTGTATAAGCAATATAGTTAGCAGAGTAAATAAGAGCTTGAAAGACAATTTTTCTGATGGTGCTGTACAGCAAAAGAGAACATCTTTCAAAATAATAAATAAGAATAAACAATAATAGCATTGCACAATAAAAAATAGAATAAAAATAGTATTATACACACACACACACAATTATGGCTGTTTCTTCAGCACATTTTGCATTTCATGAGCATTTAATTATATCAATTCCTTTTGAAAAGTTTACTGTGATTTGATTGGTTTAGTTTATTTAGCTGTGCTCCGTGATGAAGAGATTTAAATCCCACACATGTCATTAATAAGAAAATCATACAACAGCCAAAGGTCTTTTAAACATGTAGAGAGTTTATGTTTGCTGCTGGGATTTTTTTCACGTCAGCTGAGTTATAAAGCAGCCTGTGGTGGTGGAGGTAGATATTTGTGTGAGCTCATAATTAAACCTACTTTTACTGTTGAGTTAAATTTGCTTATAAGCAAATTACACAGTAATTAAAACTCTAGATTCATGAATCATCAAAGTTGGAAACAGTCCTCAGAGCATTATCTGCATCTGCTTCCCCTCTTTACTCTCAATATGTGAGGTGCTTTACTATTCAACTATTTAGTGGGAAAGCATATAATATAATAAATATATCTTCAGTAAACCAAAGATACCAACACAGTCTCACGGTAAATTTGTACGTATTCGTACAAGGTGCCAAATTCATGCTAATTCATACTAATTCCCTAACTCATACGATTTTGTACAATTTGTCTAAAACCCTGTGATGGGTAGGTTTAGGGGCGGGTACAAATTTGTACGAATTACCCACCTCGTAAAACATGTTCGAATTGCTGTGAGATCAGGTTGAAGATACGGAGAGATACATTTTTTTCCCCTTTTGTTTGTTAAATTGTAGAATCTCTGTGAATAATTTTTGTAAATCAGCTTCAGAAAATAAATATGGATGTATAATGAACTGAATCAAAATGAATGACCGCATTATGAATTTTGTTTCTTGGTTCTTAACATAAATTGTTTACACGTGATACCTTTATTTCTCTTAGTTCGGATGTTTTACAATATTTGCATGCAAAATTATTATGTAGATATATTTAAAATCACAATGACATAATTTTTTGATAGTACAGTAATCCTTTCAAGCGAAAAAACTGAGCCATCAGAGAACTGCAGCAGGGTTTTCTCAAACACATGACATCTATCAGTGCATGACATCACTCTCCTCTACAGCGAGCTCAATACCCATGTGTATAGATCACACCAAAGAGCTGAGCCAACACATTTCCACCCTATATAGAACACAGTGCTGATTTTCATTTTTACCTGTACACTGTGTATTCACATCATATAAAACATGTTAGCAGCTAGTACACCGTACTGCACTCAAAAAAAATGATTCATTGGATGAACTCAATTTAATTGAAGGCAGGATTTCCATCCAATAAATACATGTTGCCCCAACTCATAAAAAAGAAATTAATGCAATGAAATTTAATTGATTTGGGTATATTCATTATATTTTTAATGACATTGATACATTTTATGCTTGTTGAACGCAAACTAAACATTTTAACTAAAAAATAAATGAATGAAATGAATGGAAAGACATCCTTCTACACTGAAAAAAAGGGAAAAAAGTATGTTTGATTTACTTAACTTTAGGTTTTAGCCCACTTGTTGTGCATAACATAAGATGGTTTTGATACATCCATGGAATGCCCAAAGTATTTTTATTATTATTATTATTATTAAAACAACTTTGATTCATGTTAGCAGGTCCCTAAGCACCAAAAGCGGTTATAATAAAGGGCTGATTTCCATTCTATATAACATGTTTGTAGAAGGATCTCAGGAGTCTGCAAACCCTCATTTAGAAACATGGAGGAATGACCTCAGTGAGGAAACTTCACTGAATGAATGGAGAGAGGGTTGTAGAGATGCTCAGACACAAACTGTTCATGTAAGATTGAAATGACTACAATGCAACTGGCTAATGCAAGTTTATATAATTTCAGTATTACTAATTAAATATAATGATAATATCACAGACAGACCTCAAATGTCGGAGGTATCAAGTATAGAGAGGTGGCTTAAGGAAATTGCAATGAATATTGGAATAATGGTGAAAAAATATATATATTATTGAAGTCAGAAGGTTTTTGAAGATGCTTGGAACTGTTTTATGGTATTTTTAGAAAAATAAAAAATAGGGAAACACTTGAAAAGATAATAGAAGATATGTAGGAGAAAAAATTGCAAATGTTGCTTAATTTTTTGATTGTTGACATTTTTGCAGATTTATTAAAAAAGAAAAACTGAAATATCACATGGTCTGGTATTCAGGCCCTCAGTATTTAGTAGAAGCATCCTTTGATGGAATACAGCCATGAGTCTTTTTGGGAAAGATGCAACAAGTTTTTCACACCTGGATTAAGGGATCCTCTGCCATTCCTCCTTGCAGATCCTCTCCAGTTCTGTCAGGTTGGATGGTAAACTTTTGTGTCTCTCCAGAGCACTGGTGTCAAAAGTATTTACATTCATTACTCAAGTAGAAGTATAGATACTAGGGTTTAAAAAGACTTATGTAGAAGTTAAACTATCATCTCAAGTTTTTTACTCAAGTAAAAGTGTAAAAGTACTGGTTTCAAAACTACTTCAAGTATAAAAGTAAAAGTAAAAGTAATGTAAGGGGAAAAATGCCATTAAGCACACAAGCTTACAAAGTTAGCATAGCCTACTTATCACAACATTAGCCTAGTTTCCATCCAGTTTTTACAGTACGCTCAGACAAACGTGGAATTTGCTGTCTCCAGTCTGTTTCCATCCAACTGGCCTTTTACTGATAAAATGGTGTGTGTAATGAAGTTATTCTTTAAAAAAAAGGATGGTGTATCGCAAATCTATTTTTGCCCCCTTGAGGTATTTTAGTTTCACTGCATTTTAATTGGCCCTTTTTAATGTATTTTGTTGATTATAAGTAACATTGCACCTACATATATACTAACTCTCAATAGAGTGCTAGTAGAGTATTAGTAGACTGGTAGAGTTAGGGTTTGAATAGGTTGATATGTTCTTGCAAAGTTACTTATAGTTAGTAGATCGTCTTTTGGGAGACCATTACAATAAAGAGTTAGCAAATATTAATTAGGGATTGTTCTAATATTCTAATGACAGTTAGGTGACATGTAGGTGCAAAGCTACTGTCAACAGATTGTTCAAAAGTGACCATCAAAATAAAGTGTTACCAAAAGGGAACATTAAATTGTATTGGCCTATAAATATATTTTGAACAAGTTTAATGAGTTAAAATGTTTGTACTTTGTACTTTTGTACAAGCAATAGGCTTGTCACAAATGAGAAGAAGGCTTGCGGATCCATTCGCAGCATTTATTAGATGAACACAGGCTGGACAAATAACAGGTAAATAGATCAACAGGGACTAAGCAGAATCAAGGTCGAGGTTATCGTTTGGGGTGGACAGCAAACATTCGGCAAAGCAGATAAACAGTCCAAACATTTTAAACCTTTGGGATTTTTTTGTCAAACAACAACTAACGCAAAAGTAATTTAATGCATTACTTTTGTTTTCTTTTTTATTAAATGAAAACTAAAAGATTTTCAAATCACATGATTCAATATTTTATTCACAATAGGACTGTCACAGTCAGCTGGAAGTGCTAGCCCAGATCAGGGGATGGCACTTCAGTGCTCAGCAACCTCTCTGTGTTTTATGTCTGTTTTCATTCATGGACTCTCATCAATGAACTCATGTCTCTGTCCACTCGTTGGTTATCTAGGTACTTTATTGTTTGCTCCACCCCTTGACCTACTTTCACCTGTATATATACCAGTCTGTTTGTTTGTCTTCCACGGTCCATTGC
>JAUYWG010000042.1:2795205-2818405 GCA_034779775.1 Enteromius afrohamiltoni
TCTGTCTACGCTCTGTGTGTAAATAAAACAGCTTGCACTTAAATCCGAATGCTTCCTCGCCTCCTCCCTCGTGACAAGGACATAAAAAATAAATATGCTTAAACTGAGAAATGTTACACTTTATCCACTAAATGAGCCAATTTTACATTTGATGCTACAGGTCTTAAAAGTTGCCACTGGAACAACAAAGTGCTAAAAAGAAAGACATTTTGAAAAGATTCAGCTGGGAACTAATTAAGTTAACTGACATTAGGTATAGGTATATAAAAGGGATGTCTTAGAAACGTCTAAGGTTACAACAGTAACCCACATTCCCTGAAGGAGGGAACGTAGACGTTACATATGGGATCTCGCATGAGAGACCAATCGCCTTTAAATCTTTGGAAAAAACCAATGAATATTGGTGTGCAATAATGACAGCTAGGTTGCACCTTATCACAGCGTAAGTATAATAGGGCACAGCTGGATTGCACATGTAGGTGGTGTTGACAGGAGAGTCTGCATGTAACCTTCCCAACGCCCTGGGGGCCGCATTTGGGGTAACTGAGCATCGGGTAACCCCCTGCAAAGGGCACAGCGCAAGACAACGCCTCGCAGAGGTCGTAGAACCTGGCAAAGATTTTCGGTGTCGCCAAGCCTGCAGCTATACAGATGTCTGTCAAAGAGGCACCATGCGCCAACGCTGAGGTAGAGGCAACACTCCTCATGGAGTGGGCTCTCAGACCTAGGGGGCACGGCTCTCCCTGATATAGATATGACAGGGAGATGGCTTCCACCACCTAATGGGCCAGCCTCTGTTTGGAGACAGCATTCCGTTTCTGCTGACCTCCAAAGCAGACAAAGAGCTGCAGAGAACATCTGAAGCTCAGAGTGCGTAGAGGTGCAATGCGCGTACTGGACACAGCAACTGTAAGGCTGGGTCTGCCTCCTCCTGGGGCAGAGCTTGCAGGTTCACTACCTGATCTCGGAAGGGAGTGGTAGGAACCTTGGGCACGTAGCTGGGCCGAGGTCTCAGTGTTGCATGAGAGTCAGCCGGGACAAACTCTAGGCACTCTTCGTCGACAGAGAAGGCTTGAAGGGCCTTGACCCTCTTAATAGAGGACAATGCAAACAGGAGAGCAGTCTTTAATGACAGGTATTTTAGCACGACTAAAGCCAAGGGCTCAAAAGGAGCAAGCCAAGGGCTGGTTAGGGTGACGGCAAGGCCACAAGAGGGTACCAGGGGCGGTGTTGATCACGGCTGCTGGCAAGCCGGAAAGGTCTGGCGCGTCCCATCAAGGAGCCAAATGTGTAGATTCCAGAGATCGGGTCACGGGTGCCAGATCGTGCCTATGCCCTGAGAGAGAAGGTCTCTCCTCAAGGGGATTTTCCAGGGAGGGGCTGCCGTGAGGAGCATTAGGTCTGAAAACCAGGTCCGGGAGGGCCAGTATGGCTCTCCCAACAGAACGTGCTCCTTGTCCTCCCTGATCTTGCACAGGGTCTGTGCAAGGAGGCTCACTGGGGGACAGGCGTACTTGGGCCCCGGAGGCAAGCTGTGTGCCAGTGCATCCTTGCCTAGGGGTGCCTAGGACAGAGAATAGAACAGGCGACAATGGACAGACTCGGGGGAGGCAAAGAGGTCTATCTCTGCCTCGCTGAAGTGGCTCCATATCAGCTGGAATGCCTTTGTGCCAAAGCAGGCGAGCACCTGTCCAGGTGCCCGAGGCTGCTTGCCCATTGCACACAGCACCCTAACCTGTGGAGGAGGCATCCGTGTGAACCACGACGTGCCTGGACACTTGTCCCATGGGTACTCCAACCCGCAGGAAGGCAAGGTCTGTCCACAGGCTGAATAGGCTGCAACACCAATCCGGGGAGTACCGCGGTGCCATGCCCATCTCGGTCGTGTAACATACGCTGAAGCGGTCTCATATGGAGGAGCCCCAGCAGCGTAACTGCGGCTGCCATATGCCCCAGGAGCCTCTGAAATGATTTGAGAGGGGCCGCTGTCTTGTGCCTGAATGACCTCAGACATGTCAGCATGGCCTGTGCACGCTCCCCCGTGAGGCAGCCGGTCATTTCGACCGAGTCCAGCTCCATACCGAGATAAGAGATCCTCTGCACTGGACAGAGTTTTCTCTTCTCCCGGTTGACCTGATGGCCCAAATTTCCCTGTGCTGACACAGCAACTCTCGCGAGTGGGCTATTATCAGCCAGTCATCAAGGTAGTTGAAGATGCGGATGTCCATCTGCCATAAGGCAGACAGAAACCCCTCTGCGAGTTTGGTGAAAACTTGGGGAGACCAGGGACAGGCCAAATGGGAGAACCTTGTACTGATATGCTTGACCCTCGAACGTAAACCACAGAAGGAGCTTGTGGCGAGGTAAGATCCATGGGCCGAGAACTCCGGTACCAGACATTCTGCACGGTCATGTGTGGTCATTCAAGCACCTCGCTGTAGTAGCGGAGAAACTTTTACGGCTCACCAGACCATGGGGAGGACGCATGGGGAGCTGTCTCATTAATGAGAGGCGCCACCTCAACATGGCGATGGACATGCACCCACAGTGAACGCATGACTCATCTACGAGCACTGCTTTAGCATGCTCCCGGCCCAAGCATGTGAGACAACGATCATGCCCATCTGAGGAAATTTCTGCACCCAGAAACACACGGTCGCACAGACATCCCTAGGAACGCCTATGAAACCGTGAAAAAATCGCTCTTTTTGTGCAGCCTGGTTGCCCAGGGAGGACCTCACGCTGCACCGTGTGCACTCAGTGCAGAGGTCACTCGCTGGCGAGCAAAAGTTCGGCTGCTCAGAGCATTTAAAAAGGCTGCCGAACTTGCGAGCCCCCGCTGTCAACGGCCCAGAAGATGTTGCAGCGGACGAGAGAGCTTGAACTCGGTGAAGGAACTCTCAGCATAAACTGCCTGGTGAGTGCTTCGAAAGCAAAAAGCTGCATGTGCAATCCAGCCATGCACTCTTATACTCACGCTGTGATAAGGTGCACCTGGCTGTGATTTATGCACTCGAATATTCATTGGCCTTTTCCAAAGACTCGAAGGCGATTGAGATCCCATATGTAACGTCGAAGTGAACTCGACTGAAGGGGAATAGTTGTTATGTTATCTATGTTCTATTGTCAATACAATCTTTCTGATATTTTTTGAAAATGAACTTAACTGTGTAATTAACATACAATTTAGCAAAATATAACCTTTTAGAAAAAATAAACATGTCTCAAGCAACTGTTTAATTTAAAGAGAGAAAACCAAAATACAACCACTTTTTACGGTCTGTGAAAAGATGCCTTGAGAGCACCAACTTGGATGCTAAACACAAAATTACAGTGTTTTATTTTTATATATGGGTGTTTAAGTTAGTTACTGAAAGCTACTATGGATATTAAACGTAAGTCAAACAATATTGGAGGTCTGTGTGGATGGATATAGACAGATGCATTATCCCATGGGCAGTCACTTTAACAAATGGATGACAATAAAAGACCATAACAGTGAAATATTCTGCACATCAGTCTTACAGTAACATCACTGTCTGGACAATATACTGACCCACACAGTAGAGCCAGTACAGAGCACATATTAGACAGTGACTTAATAAAACACTCAATCAGAGAAAAAGAGTATGACAGCGCTTCATCTGGACTCAACCCAGCTCAGGAAATGAAAGCTGATGTGTATGTGTGTTCTTTACCTTTACAGATGCAACATATATCATGATCCACAAGGCTCCCTCTCACTCAGTGTCCCTACCCTTCTGTGTGAGCTGAATGCATCGCCAGTGGTTAGAGAACCAACCCATTTCAGTACTGAAAAACATTAGACTCCAGATCCAATCACACCGTGTTCACGGTTCTGAACACCTGTGTCTGTGATATAATTAACAGGTTACTGAACCTTGGTTATTTTTAAATATTTAATTCTCCTAATGTTTACATTTTTTGTTTCTTTCTCATCAATCTAAATTTGCCTTTTTCTTTTTCTTCCTTTTTTAGTGATTTAGATATAAATTAGCCTACATTTTCTATGAAATGCACTTCCTCTTCAACCGTGTTACATTGAGACATTTCTTATTTCTTAGGAAAAATCATGGTTTGATCGTTCTGGAATGATATGTAAGGGATTTTAAACACTTAGCTTAGCTAGATGTACTAAGTAATGATCTTACTTATCACGTCGATAGTTCAATCCTGTTATTAGTAAAATCTCGCCACAAAGCACACTTCTGAGTGTAGCTCATTGTGTCATAATACTTGCTGCCTTTATGCTTTACATTTTCTGTTCAACCCTGTTATGCTGTGATATTTTGAAAATGATGGTTTGATCTTTCCAACATTTAAGGAAATTATAATTATTATTACTTTTGGTGATTGTAGGTGATGATCTTTATCACTATCACTTAAATCGTTCAACCCTGTTATATGAATAAAAATCTTGACACAAAGCACATGTTAATTTTGACTGTAACTAATGATAAATTGATATTTCTTTAAAATAATTATGCTTTTATGTCACAATGTAGGATTTTTTATTTATTTTTCTTTGTTCAATGCTGTGTATTTTTGAGAAAAGCACTTTCTCTTCTGTTATCATGTGACAATTTTTTTTCCCCTGTCCTTATATTTCTTTATATAAGGTAATTTCAAATGTACTGTGACATGATTAAAGAAATGTAGCACTGAAAAATTATATCTAGCCCTTGTAATAAAAAAAAACAAATGGCACTAGCAACCACATATTTAGGATTGCAGGTGATAAAGACTTGGCGACCCATAAAACACCCACATCTGTTGACCTCTAATTTGAATATTTGGGAATATCTGCATGCTTATGAGTACCAGGGCGCAATATAATATAAATATATTTTAAAACTAATATAACTAACTATTTTTCCTAATAACCTTGTCCTGTATACATGTGTATCTGGTTCCTCATAGCTGTAAGTCTTGTGTAAATCAAATGTTGTTTGAAGATGACACACTCTTGGCAGGAATGCATATTTACACACGTTTAGTGCTGGAGCTTGCGCTTCAGTGTTTATTTATTTTCTGTTCGTTCTCTACCCACACCTGTTTCACACACACATCTGCAGCACAGATATGACCCTCTCTCTCTCTCTCTCTCTCTCTCTCTCCGCAGCCCGCTGTGAGCCAGATGACGTCCATCAGCGTCTCTATAATTATCTTACTCTGACACAGAGTAGGTGGAATTAGATTCCTGTATTAATTATAATCTAACACCATAAACGCCCTGCTGGGCAGAAGACACAGCTCTCACTCAGGTTGCCAGATTGAGACCCCCTGGCAAGACAGAAAATACAATTGTGGGTCCGCTTACTCGCCCCCTCTCCCGCAGAGCGCTGAAGGAGCATCCAACTCACACACACCAACACCGTGAGGAGATCCGCTTAAACAGCTGGTCTTGGATCAGCTTCCTGCCCTCCAGCTGGGGCAGTAACAATTATAAAACACAAAGTAAAACTGAAAAAACATGGCAGCAAATAAACAAGGCCTGCAGTCAGACTGTACTAACTTAGTGTTGCCAGTTCAGCCGTGCAGAAGTGGTTGTTCACTGAAATTCTCCCTTTCTGTCATTCAAATCTGGTGTATTAATAATACATATGTACAGGTCCTTTTTAATATATGAAGAAGGAGGCTCAATAGAGGGCACTATACTGGTAGATTTTGTAACGTCGCTGTTGTGGTGGCAAAAGCATCTTTCTCATTTGAAGAATGTTCAAAAGTAGCCATGTGTTATAATACACACTTGTTTAATATACTTTTTGTTTTATATTGTCTTGTATATAGATTTTTTATTTTTTTTTATGACCAGCTTACATTTTCTTTTAAAAATGTGCCATATCCAATGTCTGCATTTACGTTACTCACTTGAAACGACCCAGGGTAGACATACACACCCCGGAAACAGAGTTGCCAGGTTTAGAAAACAAAACTTCCCTAATCACATTTTTCCAGGTTTGCCCCTTCGTCGAGGTGTCCTCCAAAAAAATCATCAGAGTAAAATTAACTGAATTCACTGAAAATTGGCAGCACTGCCCAGAAAAGTGTCCACCTGGACATGGCTGAGTGCATGGTTGTGATGAAGCAATATGGCTTAGTGCTATTTTTAATTTGAAAAGGCTACAATTTAATAATATTTATTATAATAATACATATCAGGCACGTTTTGTGTTTTAGAGTAAAGAATGGCACTGTGTTCATTTACGTGCAAGCAGCTCAGTCTTTCACAGTAAAAAATGTTCACAGTAAACAGTTGCATTTTACAGTGCAATAAGCCTACATGCCAGCCATTTTATACAGTAAGCACATTTAATAAAATGAATGCAACAATGTATTAATTTATTAATTAATTTATTAATAATTTTATTATATATATATATATAATAAAATGATAATAATAACATTTAAAAGGTTATGGCTGGTACATTTTCTCAAGACACCGGCCATTAGCGAGTGCAGTCAAAAGTCTTGCAAGGGTCCATTTAAGTTGGGATCCTACCTTGAAGGCAGCTGGTCATGTAAGCAGCACCCTGCTAAGTTCTGGACAGCAGCTCATGTTTGCATATGATGAAAGCATATGTCATCATTATTTCTGCCTATACTGATGCACTGCAGTGGTTTAGTGTTTAGATCAGAGCTATTCTCCCTCTCTCTGGAACACTGTTAATTGTTTGGGGAGCTTCTATGCCGCTAAGTTTACAGAAATCCCAATGTCTCTCATCTCATTGTCAGTTGTTTCGTTCTCTCTCTTCCACTCTGGGTTTCTCTTTTCTTCTTGTCTCTCTCCAATACATATCCCTGTCTCCAGTGGCCTGTTATATTGTTGAGTAAAACACTTTAAACTGGATGCATTGTTCCTGCAGTTTAGCTTAATATGTTTCCTCTCTCCGCAGTGGATTGTTTGGAGCGCACAGCCCCAGAGGAGGCCACACAACCCTGCTCTTTTAGCGCCTCCATATGCTGCAGAGCTGTGGCCCAAAATACTCAGAAGATGCAATCAATAAACGGGACAGACTCATCCACTACCATGTATTGCCCAAAAGTTTGAAAGCGCTTTCTTGCAAGGTGTTTGTTTTCCTAACCTCTGATGGGGTTTCTATTCCAGACGGTCCTTTCTAATAATGTAAAGCTGCTAATTTTGGAGCGTTTCTTACCTAACTCTAACCGATGTGATTTTAAATGGTGGATGCAATATGAGGTCACACTCTGTGCTGTTTTCCAAAACCGCAGAGTTCTGCTCATCTCATTCACAGACGTCATGCCATCATCTGGATGTTTCCGCTAACCACTGCCCCATTTTAAACCCATTTTCACTTGATGGTCCATGTGGAGACAACATCAGATTGAGTATGTATGAATGACTGTGTTGTTTATGGATTTATTGCGTAATGATACTATGGACGAAATTCTATTTAACTCTTTTCTGAGACCATCGGTGAAAATGCTCTTATTTTCTAATTTAAGATAACAATTTTGAGTCTCGCTTTATTTTAACGTCCAGTTATCACTTTTAACTAACTATTAAACATTTCATGCCTCGAAAAATTCCTAATTTGTTGTTGGTAATGTAGTCGCCAGAATTAAAGGAAATAGGGTCCTGCAGAATAAGGCATTAATATGTGCATTGGAAGTACTAGTAAACAGCTAATAAGCTAATGACTTATAATGAATAATGAATAATAATAAAGAACTTAATACTAAGAATTAGTCCTTAAACTAGACTACACTAAACAACATAGGGCTTAAACAACATTAAGACTTTTCCCTCAATAAATTCTTCATTAATAGTAAGTAACGTAGTTGTTAGGTTTATGTATTGTGTTGGATTAGGGATGCAGAACAAGGCATTGATATGTGCTTAATTACTACTAATAAATGGCTAATATTCCATTAATATTAGCAACTAGTTAGAAGACCCTAAAATAAAGTTACCGTTTAGACAATTTTCCTTACAGGTTATATTATCTTCATAGATATTTGAGTTCAAATGTCATATCAATGATTTATATAAAAACAAGTATGTATCAAATATCAAATATCAGTGGTTCACATTATGCACAGTTTAGCATTATGTGATTATTTACAACTAAACAACAACAAATGGGTAACACTTTAGCAGGGATCAATACTTTTACTTTTACTATTAACTAGTTACTTATTAACATGCATTGTACTGTTATATCACATCCCTAATCCTGCCAACAACCACAATCAGTAGTAATTAGGAGTTTTGCCTTTAAAAATGTAAAGAAATGGGATCATCTTTATTTCCAGCTTATAATTTTTAAGCAAAACAGGCTGAATAAAGGACACAAAATGAAGAGTGCCTACAAAGGATTCTTTTAGACTGAGGTGTCCTTCAACAGTTTGGTCATGTGGCACTCAGCATATGCAGCTTTTTGATTGAGACGCACCTGATATCTAGCATTTTGACCAATGAGCCATTGGTTCTGCGGCCAGATCTGAGCCAATAAACTGTAAATGCACTGTGACTAACCTCCCTGGGGCCACAGGAAATGACATCATAACCGCGATGAGCACAGCAAGGACACACACAGAGTCAAACCCTTCACTAGAGAGCTGTGACGTCAGGCATTTCGAATCAATTGAATGTTTGTCAAGAGCACTAGATCGTTTCATTTATTCCAACAAAGCTGCAAGTGCACCAAAAAGGTGTGTTGTAGTTTAGTTGTGTTGCTTCCCTCTCCCACCACACCTATCTGTAAGCAGGCAGCTCCACTAAACTAGAAATCTGTCCCGTTATAATCAGCAATGCTGGCTACAGATCAGGCTTTATTTCAGAGCGCTCTTGACACCTTTGTTGATTGAAACGGCACTGTTCCAGTTTTGTCGCATTTAGCTAGCCCGCATTAGCCTTACATACGCTGAACAAAACCTACATTCACAGAGGTCCACACAAACAAGCCCGCTGGTCATCGTGCCTCTCACAGGAAGTCCTCCTTTACCCCCTTCTGTGAGACCTCACGGTGTAATATACACACACAACACATCCCCTCTGTCTGTTTCTATGAGATGAATGCAGCTGCAGGTGGGGGTGGAAGGCTAGTGTGTTGGCCTCATGGCGGAGGCTCTCTGCCCGTATCTCAGCAGAGTGATGAAAAACATAAAATTGCTTTCTAATGAAAAGCAAAGGCGTTTAGGAATTCCCCCACTCGCCTTTTCCTTGCCTACAATAAATGCCTTTCAGTGTATTTTTGTAGCGTTAACACACTGCATTAAGCTTAAGCAGAGGGCAGTGACCTGCTTCTACACACACACACATGCTCAAACAGTTATGCACAGAGGTGTGATGCATATGTGTGCAATTCTTGGATTTGTGTCTAAAATAAAAATAAAAAAATGAGAAACTGTGTAAGCAATAGTAATAATAAGAAGAACTGGATAATGGAGCAGAGAGTGAAACACAAGCTCTTTCATTATTTGATACAACTTCTCCTATCCATATTGCAATGCATGATGGGTAGAAATATTATAACCTGTAGATCTATGCAATAATGTTCATATTACAACATTACTGCACTGTGTTATTTGAATGTATATTTTAACTGATGTATTAATTTCATGTATCTTCACATTGGCAGTGTGCCATCAGTGTGGTACTGCTACAATAGTTTTGTCAAGGAGAGTCCTTCGTGGTAACCATGATATCAAGGCCATTACTGTAGTGTGCCAAAAATAAATAAATATATACTTTATAAGTACTTTGAATTGTGCCACAAAATAACTAAGGTACTACCCAAATCACTCGTCTCCAGTGTTGTCATTAAGGGAGTTTGCGAACGCTGTTTAACTTTCAGAGAGTGTAGTGGCGTAGCTGTTGAAGTTCTCTCTGAATTAATGTAGTGAAATAAGCGATGTACACACATTTATCACGCGCTCTGTTTACTCACTGTGTGGGAGCGCCGTGACCTCCGCCACTGGGATTTGCTCAGGTGAGGAACACCTTTAATGGTTTCGTCACACATGTATAGCGTATCTCATTCCACGTCTGAAGGCTGTGGAGGCCACCAGCCCACCGCAGGCCGTGATTTATGAGATGTTTTTACCTCGGTGTGTCTGAATTAGTCCAACAGCCACTGAGTTGTGGTCAGCACCTTAAACAGAAATCGCACCGTCTCTCTTCCTTCACGTGTCTTTTCAAGTTTAATCATTGCAGAGGAATAATTTTTAGATATTTCTTTTAACACCTCCATTTAGTCCTAATTGTAACGATACTGATATCGTACTGGTGGACAGGGCTGGGAGGTTACTCTGGAAGTGTACCACACTGTAAAAATGACTGTGATTTTATCAGTAAAAAATGCTATGGAAAAACCCTGTTTAATGGTTAATGGTACCTGTAGAATTTACAGGAAAAAAACGTAAACTGCCATTCCCAGAATTCCCTGCATTGCATTTTACATTTTGTATGAATTTGATGTTTTATCTTTTTCTTTTTAGTTTTTTTCGTGTCAGTTATGGTTGCATGTTACATTCAATGTTGTTAAATGGAAAAGTATTGCATATTTGAGTTTAATGAGTGTCATCATGATGGTGTGTAGTGTTTGTGTGAATGACACTGAACTCCTTCTATAAATGTTCATATTTAACGGCCACTTGTGATGGGCTTTGGTTCATCATGTGAGTGAACAGATTTCAGCAGTTTAATAGATGTATTAACATTATAGTAGTTACATTAGGTAATATGGCTCTATGCCATGTTGTAGGACCTCGGTTGGCCGAAGCTTGTTTGCGTGCATTAACCCCACCTCTTCTTGCTGATTGGTTGGCCAGAGTTTGTTTTTGTTGTGGTGAACATCCTGTACCCATAGTGTTTCTTTCGGTATTGCAGCCTTTTTCCCCAGTGTATTCAGAGGGCAGACGGCAAGACGATCAAGGGGTGATGCATACGGTTTGAGATAAAAATAAAATCCTGCTAAAATCCTGCAACATCACACAGAGCACCTTTAAATTTGACTTAAACCTGTAAAAACTAAAATGTTGTTACCATATGTTTTATGGTTGAATTCCGGCAACCACAGTTACTGTACTTAAAATGTAATGAGTAGTGTAAATATTTCAATTGCTTCAGTAATGTAACAGACTACATTTTATTAGGTTTTGATGTCGCTTTGGATAAAAGCATCTGCAAAATGACTACATGTAAATGTTGATGTTTTTGACGGATTTATAGCAGGCAGGGTATAAACTAATAGCAGTCTAGTCAACGTTGATTACTTTCAAAATACGTCTTCACTTGATTTAATATCACAATAAATAATTTTAGAGCACATCCACCAGTAAAATCAGACTTTAGTACATCTTTTTTATTGTGAGATCGTTCTAGATTAAACACAGATCAAATCTTTGCTTAGCTGTGACACTAGCACACTATCTAACAATGTCAAAATAACAGTTCATCCTAAATAAATAAAGCATACAACTAAATAGAAATTAAAACTGTTCTAGAAGGTGTGTCCTAAACTCTTGAAACATTGCTCTCATATTTTAGTGCACTAGGAAAGAAATCATGAGAAAATATTCAGATCCAGCCTCCTTTGTAATTGTAATTTAATTTGACATCTCTCTCAGCAACAGTTTTTTTTGCAATTTTACATTTCACGCTTAATTCTGTTATATGTAATTAGTTACTCTACTCCCCGACTTTGCTGGTGAGGTAGCCTATGTATACAATATTCCAGATAATCTGGTCGAAATGATAATGAGATGATAGTTCATGCCTTTTTCAGAGGAGAAAGCTGTCTGACAAACCAAAGTCTCCTTTTTCTCTCACTGCTGTCTTTGAGAAACAATCTCATTTGTGATTTTATTTCCTATGGGCATTGGGTTAGGTGCATAGCATGATTTATTCCCCTTCCACCAGAGGGCACAGTTCTGCTAATTACACATGCACTGAAACACACTGATGTCAGCTGAGCTACGTCTCCTAGGAACCAATATAAATGTGTTAATTCTCCATGAACCTATAAACACTGGTGTATCCGTCTGTCAAAATCATTAGCTGAAAGAAATCTAATCTATGGAAAGAGCACAGAGGGTGAAATCATTGAGCCAGCAGTTCTTCCTTCGCTCTAGGAAACGCAGATGAGATCATTAAGCAGCGATAGAAAGCAGTGTTTTCATTAAGTTCTGCAAAGATGAACAGTTCTGTCCTGAGACTTTTCAAATTTGTAAAAATGCTTCTGCTAACTAGATTGATGGATGCTAACTGCTCTTACCATATTCATATGACATATGTACATTCTATGGCATTATCAAATTTAGTCTTTCATCTACATTATCATGGAAATACTTCCAGATTCCAAAAAAAAGGACTTCAGGTACCATGCTACTTCCCTGTTTTGGGGCTGGTGAAGGTTCCATGGTGCTGAAGCAAGGATGCAGCAAGGATGCAAGGATCATATTTATATTTAAATGGTACTGTAAAATACCTCAAAACATACTGCTGTATATGTTTATTTTTAGATGAAAACAATCTAAACACACACACATATATTTCACACGCAAGTATTTTACTACAAAATGCTTAATGTAATGTCATGTTTAATTCAATAAGTTATTTTTGCTGGTTTTGAGTGGAAAAGTTTTCAACATGGAATGTTTGTGTCAGTAGAACCCAGTGATCCATATTAGGTTCTGTAAAGATGAACATTTATAACATTTAGATGTTTAAGATAATGCTTTAATAAAACTTTGTCCAAAGTGCTTAAAAAACAAACAAACAAATAAAAAACACTTCTAACTTGATTAATGATCTTAGCTTTTAAAATTGCTGTTTAATTCTGTTTAATGCTCATGCACCATTTAAGTGTATGTAAATATGGATATTTAAATATGTGTTATAAGGTCCCTCAACTTTCAATGTCAGTCCCATGCTACATAAAAAAAATACTGCAGTAATAGCCCCTGGTGCCATTTTTAATGGTACTGCAGCAGTACAAAATCCGTGGTATCTTAATGGTACTCTAACATACTCTAACATTGTCATGTTTTCTTTACATGATATCTTTTCCGAACAGTTGTTTTTGTAAACGCTAAAACCCTTTTGCACATGCGAATGACCGTCAGTGACCACTAGATGGTGCTGTGTGAAGAGTTTTAGTGATGATGATGATGATGGTGGTGGTGGTGGGGGAGGGGTGTGTGTGGGTGTTTCTTTAAAACCCTGCAGTGTTCTGCACTTATATCACACATTTGGGCTTGGGAATCTCGTGCAACTTAATGTTTCTGTGTTACCAAAGTCTGCTTTAAATACAACCGCGACTCTTCCCTCAGATTTCTCTGTGCAACGCAAGACCCCTCATGGCCAAACAAAGATAATGGCTGGCCGGCTCCTAATGCATGCCTGTGTGTGTGTGTGTGTGCCATATCTGCAGTAAAATGACAGGATGTGTTCTACTGTAGGGCTCTCCGAAGGGATGGGGCTGGAATGAGACAGAACAATGCAGGGGGCAGTGAAACCCATCAGCTAGAATAGGCCGAGACCTCCACCCTTCTTTCATCCCTCTCTCCCTCCCTCCCTCCCTCCCTCCCTCTCTCTCTCTCTCTCTCTCTCGCCTGCCTGCACCTCTTCCTTCCTCTCCTGCTCCGTATTTCACACCCCTCCGTCCCAAACAATCAAACGACTGGCCAGGGCCTCCGCTCTGGGACCGCATGAGGAAATCCATAACAATGTCATAAGTGCAGATGCCAAAAAAGAGAGAATTTATCCTGTTTTATGTGAATACACTTGACTGCAATGTTGGTGTTTGTTACTGTGACTCCGTTGGCAGAAAGACGGATGGCTGTTTGACTGCTCAACATGTTTGCTTTGAAAATAAATCCACCCTGTAGAGCATCTGATCAGTGTGATATAATCGAGGTCTGTTGGCTGGTGACAGCAGGTAATGTTTACGGCACAGGAACTCGCTGCGTCTGTTATTAATGAAGGAGCTCTGTCCCTGCGGTGGGTCTAATTCACAAGTGTGTAATCTGCAGCGATTATTAGCCTAACCTTTTGCACGCAGCGTAGATGTGCATCCGATTAAAGGGGTCTTCTAGCATGGACACACATGGTGAAGTGTTAGTGGGGTGTTGTGTGGGGGTTGCTCTGAATGCTGGTGAACTACACCTCTGCAGAAATCATTGTCCCGTCTAGACGGAATTCTGCCTCCTTCTCTGCCTTCCTTTTACAGCCCTGCTTTTACAGCCCGACATAAACAGAGCCACAGGCAACCAGCTCCACTTTACTCTGTGTGTGTGTGTGTGTGTGTGTGTGTGTGTGTTTGAAGTGTCTGAGGGGATGTGTGTGTATCTGTTTGTGAGGGCTTATTGTATATTTTCTGTATGTCTGTTTGTTTTCTTGTAGCTCAGCTGGTGGAGCTTGGCGCTGGCAACTCCAAGGTCATGGGTCTGATTCCCAGGGAACATGCTGATACAACGTATAGATTGAATGGAAGACTTGTTCAGAAAGCCAACAAAAACCGCCAAACCATTTTTTGGCACACTGTTCAGTGTTGGAGACATTAAGATTTCTGGTCTCACTTAATAGTAGGTGGCCTGAATTACTACATCAAAAACTAAGTACAATGTACAGTAAGACTTGATTTTAGGGTGTCATAATACAGAGAAATTACCTGCTGCTGTTACACATATGTTACAGACCAAGTCTGTTACACAGCTTCTTACAACTACTTACTTGATACAATTTATTTTAAGCAGCTTATGTCTGTGTACTTGAATTTATAATTCTGTTGTATAAAGTCTGAAACACATATGTGACAATCTTTTGGTTACACATGTATCTGTGTAACAGTAGCTGTCTGTTACATCTACATAATTACAAACTGTAAGTACACGCTGTTTCTTGGGAAGTACCTTTTATTTCATGCAAGTACAACAGCTACTACTAAGTATTTACTCTGCTACCAGGTAATTACTCTGTATTATGACCCCTTAAAATAAAGGGTTACCCAATGTGCTTATTGTGGTCATATTGTATTGCAAATCACTTTTCAGTGATTTCAGTAAAGTCACAGCTTTAGCTTTAACTACCTTACTTACCATAAATAAGCAATAATAGGGATAATTTAGCTCTCTATTTAATATGTGTTCCATAACGATTTATATAGCAAGAACACACCCAAAAACAACAGTCTCAATCACATTTTGACGCTTGGTCAAGACCCTTTTGCCCAATATATCTTTTAATTATGACGATAAAATAAAATAAAAATATTGCGTCAGCACATTGACCTTGAGCTTCAAAAAGCGAAGCAAAAGGGTTTTGACCAAATGTCAAAATGTGACGAGTGTTGCCAAAAAATTTAAATTAGCCTGTATTACTTACCTTTTGAAACATCCTAGGTCTGTGAGTCTAACCTGTTAAATAAAGTGCATGCACAAGTAAGGAAACGTCCCTCACACGGCTCCGTTGGGTGAATAAAGGCCTCCTGCAGCAAATCTATGCATTTCTGTAATATAAATATTCATATTTCGAATGCAATAATCACTTTTGTCTCACTTCCGCTGAATTTAGCTGAATAAATAAGGATTTGTGGAGAACAATGTTGGAGGATTTCGATTTAAGCTAAGATGAGGTCCTGGATGCAAGAGGAGGTCTTTATTCACCCCCTGAGCCATGTGAGGGACATTTTATTACATATACACACAGTTCATGTAACACGTTTTGTACTGTTAAAGGGAAACACCTGCCTCGAAGGTAAGTAAAAGACTGAGCGTTTTCACACAAAAACAAACAACGACAAAAACAATAAACAGCACAACTATTTTCCACATCATTAATAATGTGAAATATTTCATGGCACCAAATCATCAGTGTACTGTATTTGAATTATTTCTGCGTAGCAGTTTGTGGTCTGAGCAGCAAGCAAGTGCATGAACGTTTACACATATGCATTTGACATATGCCAAAGTTACTTGAAGCTCAGCGCTTTATAAATTCACACATTCCCTAGGAATCAAAGCAATTACCTTAATGTAGCAACTATGTCGAGCCAGTCAAGTCATAATAGCATGCATTGGGGTTTTTAATCAAACGATAACATTTCTGAATTCCAGCTTTAGCGTGAACTTCAGAAGCTCTGCTGAATGTCCCCATCCTTGTATAATTAGTTCTCCCCTTTAGACATAGAGTTACCAGGCAGGATGAAGCGATCTGAGCTGCTTCTTGTCTATTTGAGAGTATGATTTAGTGATGTGAGGTCATTAGGAAACCCAAGTGTGGACTCGGATTGTTTCGTTTGGCTGTAGTTTGCGGCTTGGGAGTTTTCACTGTGAGATTTGGCCTCTCTGGACAGATACTTCCTGCTCGGGGACCTTCTTCAGTTTACTACTTCCTTCTTGTGCAGACAGGCAGAGCAATAGGGTGTCAGATCTCGGTATATATTTGTCAGGCTGTTGAATAAGTACACAATTTCTGATGTCTCAGAAAGGGCCGCACACATTCACGAGACTCAGAGTCTTACGTCAGAACAGCAAAAGAAACACTTGAGAAGTACCATCGTTCTCGATGAGTTCCTCTTCCTCACTTGCAGAACTGAAAGCCTTATAAAAGAATATTGCAATAGTTTCTCACAGATATTAACAAAACAAAATGGACCCTGGACCATAAGGGTTGATTGATATTTCTGGAATTTAGATGATATTCACCAGCTTAATAAAGCTTTCCATTGATAAGGACAGGACAATATTTGTCTGAAATACAACTATTTGAAAATCTGTAATATGCAAACAAATCGAAATACTGAGAAAGCCTCTAAAATTGTCCAAAAAAAGTTCTTAGCAATGCATATTACTAATCAAGTTTGAATATAAGAAATGTACAAAATATCTTTGTGGAACATGACCTTTACTTAATATACTAGTTATTTTTGACATAAAAAAAATCAATAATTGTGACCCAAGTGATGTATTTTTTTGGCTATATCTATAAATGCAAAACCTGATTTTGTGGAGTGTTATTATTATTGTGATTAACCAATCAGATTTGAAGAACCAGTTTACAGTTTTTTATGAAGTTAAGGCATACAATCAGTGTTTGGTGTGTGTACATCACTGTCAGTCATCCATCACTTCCTCTGATTTTAGGCATTACTCATGGGTAAGGTTAGGTTTAGGTGTAGAGAAATGTTCAAGCATAATTGTTTGGATTAATTAATTTTGTTCCTGTGTCAACAAAATGTGTTGACCTAGGAACACATCTAACTCAGGACGTGCATCTACAGTATATCCCAGTGGCTTCAGACTGGTTTTGTGGTCCAGGGTAACAAATGATGAGCAAATACAGACTTTCTGAAAATGTAGATGTACTTTATATATTTCTCTTGAGAAAAGACCCTATTTTAAATGAAATTAAATCTGTAATATAAATGTTTACTGCAAACATTTGAGCAAACCTTACAAAAAAGTCACTTTTAAACCAAGCAGTTTTCTGGTGGCCAATGTGACAACTTCAAACAAAACCAAATCTTAAACCCAATGCAACTCTGCGTGAGTAAAATCTTTGCCCCTAATGCAAAATTCTTAGTTTGCATGAATGCCTATTGAAATGGCAGAATTTTGCCGGCAGAAATTCCTTCCTGGGACTGCCACAGTACCTTTACTACTTTATCTGTACTTAAATGTAATGTATTGTGAATGCAATGTACTAGATTGTAAAATAAGCTGTGAAAGAGCTACTTAAGCTACTTTGGACTTAATGCAATATAACACAAAGTGTAACATTTATCTGTTATTGTTGAGGTTTGGATACATTTCAACAGTCATTTCAGTGGTTTCTAGAGATATATAGCAGTCAGGCTTTGGATCCAGGGTGTGACAGCATGAGAAAACTGAGAACAGGAAGCCATGATGATGAAGGGTGCGCACACTTTTACAGGTGGATTGAGAGAAAGAAAAACAGAGAGAACGAAGAGACAGAGGTGAAGTTCTGGAGGAAACAGCTGTGGGTAGGATGCCTCAGGAAATACATAGACACAGAAGAAGAAATTATTCTCTGTAGATCACAGATCAACATTACCACTCACTGTACCTCAGTGGTCTGCACATGACTGAACACCCAATCATAATCACTTCCTCATTTCCACCACTATCTATTTGTGCATAAATGTTTCAGTCTGCGATCGTCTGTCCTGCTGCAGTCCATCATGTGCTGTGTGTGGTCCTGTCACGAGCTGTGTGCGGTGTCACACGTTTGGGTGTCCTGTGTCCCTGTCTGTCCATCTATGTGTATTTGTTGCCCGATCCAGTTTCTGAATTCACCAGCTGAGAGAGTGAAGCAGCTTGTGTCCAATTTCTCTGCCAGAGCAAATTCTAAAGCTGGCGTGAGAGGTCAGATCAGTCAACACACACTCACTCACACACACATATGTCTCACACCTTCGCTGGGCCACCAGCAGTCATATATGTGTTAGATGATGGCGTCTGAGTCATCCAATATCCACTTAGTCACCCAGAAAATGTGTCTATGTTCAGAATGGAACACTAACACTAACTGTTTTGAATGTAGAATTTATGTTTGTGTAAAATCTTGTAGCAATCCCTTTAAATATTGAGTAAAAACATGGGTAATATCTCTTATGATAAGCTCAGACAAGTCTCACATATTCACAGGAAATAGCTACTTCCGTGTTGAAAAGTTATGTGGATACTGCACTTTTTGGTAAGCGTGCTTAGTCATCTGATACGGTATACTACAGAAATAATGTAGGTAGTGTGGTATTAATATAGTACGCTAACAGTGTGGAATGCTAACATAGCACGCTAATGCAGTGCACTAAAGCAATCCTGTCAAAACTGCCCTTTGATTGATTTTTGTCACTTCAGAAGCACTTTTCTGCATCGTTGCAGTGAAAATGTGGCATTAAGAGAAGAATAGGATCATCTTCTTAATTTCTTCAGGTGTTAAAAGGCAATGCGGGGGTGGACACACTCAAACAAATGCTAACAAATCAGACTGTTTGCCTGTTTAATAAATGATTTCTTTAAATGAGTGCATTTAAACAAAACCAAGGTCTTAAAAGCATATCGTTTTGGAGTTGGTGCCTACACCAGTTCACCCTAAATCTGTCATCATGTGCTCACCCTCACGTTCTTTCAAACCAATATGACATACTTCTGTGAAATGCAAAAGGAGAAAACAGGCAGACTGACAGGCTCGGTCTCTATTCACTTTCTTGGTGTGAAAGATGCAGTGAATGGTGATTTGTGACAGAAGTCCTGATGCCTGTGGTCTCTTTGGAGCTGAACTGTGTGTGTGTGTGTGTGCACCTGGTATTTATCACCTTATGGGGACCAATTGTCCCCACAACGATAGGAATACCAGTAAATTTTGACCTTGTGGGGACATTTCTTAGGTCCCCATGAGGAAACAAGCTTATAAATCACACAGAGTTAAGTTTTTTGAAAATCTAAAAGTGCACACAGTTTCCTGTAAGGGGTAGGGTTAGGTGTAGGGTCAGTGTAGGGCAATAACACATACAATCTGTACAGTATAAAAACCATTACGCCTATGGAATGTCCCCATAAAACATGTAAACCCAACATGTGTGTGTGTGTGTGTGTGAATCTCTGCTGTAGTGCTTGCTCTCTTCTCAGGTCAGGAGTTATGGAGCTCATGGGTCTAAAAAACACGCCCTGCCTGCCGTTCCACGGGCCTATAAACATTAAAATCTGCTTGTTAAATTGTACTAAGTGCCAAAAGGTCCAGCAATGGATTCTCCTACTGTGACTTCCATTGAGATTCACCTGGAGTTCAACCTCTGAATCATTGCGTGAAATCTGGGGTGCTGATATCTAATGATGGGAAGATCATAGGTGGTCATTTTTGAGGATGAAATGTGGACTCTCCTTCTCACACACACACACACACACACTTCCACTGACTTCTATTGTTTTGAATATAAGCTAATGAAAGGTTCTATCCCCTGCACACAAACCTAACTCTCACAAACCATTTAGCGTTTAACATTTTTTATTAAGTCATTATTTAGTATGTTCATTAAGCTGTTTTCTCATGGGGCCTGTTTTGTATCCTCGCAGTGCAGCTGATATATTTCATGCTGTCGCTGTTGTTCCTCACAATGCAGATCCACACACACACACACACACACACACACACACGCACACCACTAGGGGGCAAAGTAACTCCAAAAAACTCCTCACCGGGTTTTTTATTTGGTTTTGCAACGAGACAGAGATGACACATTTATAATGTCATTAATAAACTAGTAATTTAATAAGAATTTGTACATACAGAAGTCTCAAATTGTGACTAGAACAAACACAGCTTCTTTTCTTATTTCACAGTTTGTACATTCAACATACTTTGCAGCGTTATTTTGTTATGTTTGCTCAACTTCCCATCATTACACTGAAAAATATGCATTTTTTGTTCCACATGTGAAAGGCTTGGAAACAATATATGGGCGACTATAAATACAGCATCACAGCTATCGGGTAAAGTGTTTCCTGTCCAATGTGTGTTTGTGTGTGTGGTCCTTGGGAAAAGTGTGGGTGTGGGTGTGTGGGTCAATACAGTGTTCTTCACAACGATGCCACAGAAGAATCATTTGTGGAACCATTCAGTTAAAGCTATCTCTTTCTTACTTTTTTATCATCTGAAGAACCTTGTTTCACAAATAACCTTTTGTGAAAGAGAAAGGTTCTTTAGATGTTATGGAACCATTTTTAAAAAAGGTTCTTCTGTGGCAATATGTAGCACCAATTTAAAGAGTGCATGCTTTATTTTTCTTCTTCTTCTTAAAGGCGTGCTGAAAAAAGAAAGGCAGAAAAAAGACTTGGCTCTGGCAGATGAAACAGACAGACATGCACTGTCCTGCCGCAGCCACAAAACAGACTTCATGATCTGCTTGATTACTACTGTTACATGATCTAATTACCAAGCTTTCGTCTGCCATTTTTATTATTATTATTATTATTTTTTTAATAATAGTACTAGTAGGAGTAGTCTTGGCCTAAGGTTTAAACTTATATTCTGTAATGAGTAATCGCACCTCCTAGTGATGTCGAGCAAAGGCCCTGCTGAAAGGGCTGTGTGTTTTGTTGTGATGGCTGTAATGTACGCTGCTGAGATTGCTGTTGACATCATTACTCAGGAGTCTCACTGTTCACATCAATCTTCCTGCTCATACACACACACACACACACACACTCGTCAGCTGAGGGAATTTTTCATCTTTGGGTTCAGGTGGGGGTCACATGCACTTACACACAACGTCTTCTCTAATGTGACACATCCACTGCAGGTACACTCAAGTGCTTTTGCTTCAGGTCCCAGATTTTAAATTGGGTATTAACTGGAGACATAATACACCCCTAAAATCAATCAGAAATATAGATTACATACTAAATTCATTTCACTATGCAAGCTATACACAATTACATAGTTAGTTGCATCTTATTATTTACATTTTATCATAGTTTTTATCCCCTGATGCTTGCCGCTGATGTACCTTTAAACGACTTTTCTTTTCCTCACTCCTGCAGTGTCTCAAATTGCACCTCTAAGTGCACACGACGGAGGTGAAACCATTTTATTTGAAACAAGCGTCTATTTGAGCTGAGAAGTGACTGTTCGGTGGTAATGTCAGTCATCTTCTCCTGACTGTCATGGATGATCGGGTCTTTCAAAAAGCGTAATATGCTCTGCTAACGGGGCGGCGTGGAGTTCATTGTGCCGGCTGTCATGTGATACTCTTGCTGTAGTGCAGAGGTCAGCGTCTACTCTGTCCTGCACTCATCTCTCTGTACTGTGCAGGACACACAGGCTAATTTTCTTTGGAGACCCTCCCCTCGGCCCTCAGCCCTGTGGTGTAGTGAAGAGATCATTAGCTCGTGGCAGCTAGCTGTCGCGTGCCAGATCTACACTGTAACCTGTCCATATCATTAACACTGCAGCGATCATTAACACTCACACTAAACACTTCAGTGGGTGGTGGACATGTATTACTGTGATGTTCACTCTACCTTTTGACCTAACTAGACATGAGAAATCATAATTTTTAGTTGACAAACATAGATGTGTTCTGTTGAACAGTTTTCACTTATTCCCTCCTGCTTAAGATAATAACTGGTACTGTCCAACGATCAATTGTGCTTAATCACATCCAAAATGAAAGTGTTTGTTTACCTAATATATGTATGTGTAAATATATCTAGATTTAATCTGCATACATAAATGCACGCACATGCATGTATATATTTCAGATTTATTTAAAAATAAATTAAATATATGCATATGTAAATTAATGTATTTTTTTTTTAAATTGGCTACTGTATGTGTGTATTTGTATAAATATACACAGTACAGAAATATCTTATGCAGACAAAAACTTTATTTTGTATGCGATTAATGATGTGTATTATTGTGATGTTATTATCAGCTGTTTGGAGTGGACCTTCATTCTGACGGCACCCATTCACTGCTGAGGATCCATGTCATGATACATTTTTCTAATAATTTTCTAAACCAATATATTAATCTGTTAACTAGTAACCTGTAAAAAGAAAGAAAAGCAAAAAATGCATTAAATATCAAAGGTGTTGGAGGTGTATCCTGTTATTAAATATGTTAACGATTTAATAGGTTAACTGTCTTATGCAGAACAAGGCTGTTAGTCATATTATTGCAGTGCTTATAGAAGTAGCCACTGTTAAATGAGTTTGTTGGCTCCTATTTCCTATTATAAATGTATTTTGGCAATGTTAACTGCACTTTTTGAGTATATAACATACACTCTTCATAGTTTGTCATCAGTATTTCATTCAGTATATAGCTTTGCTAAAACTGGCTCAACTCTGCACTATAAACTATCCATATTTAGCACGCAGAATGTTAATTTGATACCTTCAGTTCTTGGAATCAAATGATGAGACAAGAATGTGTGTGGATGTATGTGTGTATGTCAGCGTGTTTTAGGAAGAGAGGACTTTTTGACCCTGCCATGAACTTGCTTAGCAGAGCAGAGGTCGTCTGACAGGTCAAAGTTCAGGAGTCATGCTGGCCTCAAACTGTGATCAGAATTTAGCTGAGAAGAAAAGGAGAAGACAAATTCAGAGTCAAAATCAACCAAACAACATCAGAGAGCAGAGAGTTGGTGCAGAACTCCCTCACACACACACACACACACACACA
>JAUYWG010000042.1:2843563-2854635 GCA_034779775.1 Enteromius afrohamiltoni
TATATATTATACGGTTTTAAATTAAATACATTTATATTTTGTAATATGCTTAGATTGGGTGACAGTATATGTAACACAGAAGCATTCTCCCTCTATACTCAAGAATAGCAGACTGTCAGTATTCCATGCTGGATGATAATTATTGTTAGCCTTGTGGTCCAACTGTGTCAAGGCCTCAAAAAAAAAGAAAAGAAAACTGTCACGATTCTCTTGTCTCCATTCCCTGACCACACCTCCACTCTGAGGATGATGGAGGGAGAGAAGAGGAAGTAGCAGAAACTGAGCGAGTGAAGGAGCAGTGGGAGTAGATGTGTGTGAAAACGGCACTCTCAGCTCTTTCTGTGTGAAGATGCACGACCATCTGCAGGAATGCACACGCACGTCTGGACGTCATTTGTCCAGTGTGGAGTGATATGACGTGTGTGTGTTTCTGTGTGAGCGTGTGTGTGTGTGTCTCTGTGTGAGAGAGCATGCCAGCAGTAGTTCTGTCAGATGATGTATGTGTTTCTTCAGTGCTGTGATTAGTGCTGTGGTGTGGGGGAGCTAGACTCACCTCATCAGTTCCACTCACTGTCTCACACACACACTAAAACCTACACACACACACACACACACACACCACAAACTTATACAAGACATAAAAACAACATACACACCAAGCTAAAAGGGGGCACATCATTACTATACACCAGCCTATATAACAGCCCAGACCTATACACCTATATTTTCTTTTACATTTTTTCTATAATCTTATTTTAGTTTTTTATTGTTTTATTTTTTCTAATTGTCAATCTGCCCTTTCTTTTTAGTTTGCCTTTCTCTGAAATCACCTTTGTGAGAAACTGAGCGTCTGCTGTCATTTTCTTCTGGCATCTGTCCCTGTTCATTCAGTCTTTGTATGTGTGTAACAGAGAGTGTGCAGAGATCACTGAAGCGATTGGAGGTAAGTGTTGTCCCTGCATTTGTCTTAATTAATCTTTAATGAAACGGCCTCATCCTACCCCCTCTCGCTCTCTCTCTCCCTCATAAATGAAAGATGGAGCTGCGCGGTGCTGGTCTCAGTGTATTATTAAGGTTGAGCTGCTCATGAATCCAGCAGGTCTCCTGGCCCTCACACTCACTACATGGTTTTCTTCTTCTCTCTAATATTTAACTAGCTGCTTTCAGACTGAGGTTGAGATTTCTGATGTATGGTAGGTTTACTTACTGGTGCACTGCGCCTTTTCTGCGAGACTTTATTTTGAAAGTCCACTTTAAAGATTCTATTAACACTAATTAACTTTGAAACTGCATGCCAGCTAACTCTCATTAGATTATTGGCAAACTGTTTAATATTTGCTAAAACTTTATTTTGATTATCCTCAACATTGACAAAGTAACTTAACTTAACAGTAAGCTAAAATGTTTTAGTTGACATGCAGATGCATCTTGCAGCAATTTGTACATATTTTACAAGATGGCTAAATCATACAAATTTGTACGACCTCACTCAGCTTAGTCTGGCCAAGCTACCTTACTACCCACCTTCTGCCTCTGTGTACTACTGGACGAATCTACAACCGATCAGAACACTCATTCCGATGACGTATGCGTAGCCACCGTAACCTTCATTAAAGCAGTAGGAAAATGTCTCTACTTACTTGAATTGCTTCTGCTCCATTTTCAAAGAAAAGCTGTCATGAAAATTGTTCAAAACAGTTGCAACAGCAGAGTTGAATGATGGTTGCTGCTCGGTACATGCCATGTTTGAAAGCCGTTACGGTTTCGGGTCGCAGAACTGCTTTGTCACCGCGTTACAGTCGTGCTGGGGGAAGGGGAGCTTGTTTCTCTTTGGTTCCCACTTTTTTGGGAATCTGAAATGCTCTAAAACGGCAGCTTTGCCAGACTGACTTTGCTGGTGAAATTAAATGTAAGCATGGGCGGACCCAGGCTAGATTCCTGTGGTATAGCAGTGAATAACAGGTGGATAGTCGAAGTCAGTCCACTGTATAATATCTGGTAGGTTCTGTTTGGACTTCATACCCTGTGAGCCTGTTATGTCAAGATCACAGCAAAAATAAAAAGAAAGTGTGTCAATGGATCAGTATTCAGACAACCTGTGTGAGCAGAGGAACCATATCAAATCTAAACAATTCTGCTTACTGATTCATGTGTGCCCTGCAGGGTTGTTCCCCAAAAAATCACTTTCTCTCTTTCTCTTTTGTGTTTTTAAGGGCCTGGCCTGGTTCATCAAAACTCAAAAATCTATCACTCAGATCACTGTAACATACATTTATCACACAGCTCACTCCTTTAGCCGTCTTTGCCTCAGGAATAAACTACTCTTTCTTAAGAAGCTTGAATTAATAATCAAATTCCTGATCCTGTGGAAGGTTTGTAAAACAGCAGTAAATGTGGCCACATCTTTAGCCATGAAATGAGTGTGAAATGGAAAAGCGGGAGTTGGTTGTGGGCTGCTTTGGGAAATTTCTGTTTCTTAACTTTAACCAGTCAGGCAAGGTTTGTACTAGAAACATATAGGCTGGTCGGTTGGGACAGGTTTGAGCTAAATTCTACTGGTTCTCTCTGAGCAAAATTGGATCCAAATGAGTTACGTAATCAGGTGACAACTGTATTAAGCTATTTGTGTGTGGCCCTGCTGAAGCCAGATCCTGAGAAGAAAATGCATCTATTTACAGCTATCAGGACAGTTATCACTTGTTGTGTTCTTCAGACTGAGCACAGACAGAAAAAAGCATGCAGAAAATAAATGACTCTTGACTTCAACAATGAAGAACAGCATGGGTGAAAATCACTTATTTAAAAACACAGCGGTATAGGTGATGTAAATGCAAACTTGACGTGATTCATTATGTGCAACTTTAACTGCATTACATTTAACTCAGTGCCAGAAAACACAACTCTCAGTCTGAGTCCCAATGTGTATACTATCCATCCTGAATCTATGAGATTTAGTTAGTCATTTTCAGCACTATTTAGGGAAGATAGGGTGGATAGTATGCACATTAGGACGCAGGGTCAGACATTTATAGTGATAACTTTCCAATTGCTGACAGCTTGCAGTTAACAGAAGGAGTACAGGTAAAACATTTTGACCAAATTAATGAGCATGCTAGTTTAAATCGATTAATGCAGGTTTAGTACTGGTCTAGCCACCAAACCGTTATGGGCATCTTGTTAAATGCTGATCAGCCAATATTGTCTCTTTGACCAGGAGAGATTTGCTGGTTATAAGCTAGTTGCAAATGCTGGTGACCACGCTAGTCTTTTCAATAGAAAGTATGTGGTGTATTCTTTTACATATAACAATTTGCCATTCGCCAGTGATATTTTGAAAAAAATCACTTTAAAATGGATTAAATCAAGATTCATTTAAATATCTTCAAGAAGGTTAATGGTAAAGTAGAGGTGGTAGTTGCTGGCAGAGAAGTACAGTCCCTCTCTACCGAACACAAGAGAGACAAACGCAAGCTCTACAAGACAAAATGATGTTGTGCAGAAAATTATAATAATAAAAAAAAATGGTGCAATGGTTCATGTAGGCTGGAGGGAAGGTTCGTTTCACCCCTGCACACAAACATTATCATGCACATATTCACACAGCCACACACACACACACACACAAAGTGAGGAAATTCTAATTAATGTGTTAATGACAGCTGGACCTGTGGTTAGCTAGGGGAGTGTATAATAAATTGTGATAATAAAAATGCATCACTGAGCCCTTCTGAGAGTTTATTTAATGTAGTTACAAAAATGCCAGCAGCTGATGTGGACCAGAGAGCTTCCCCGTACACTTCATTTTCAACTTCAGACCTCACACTGGGCACAGCACTTCTCTCCCTTTCTCTCTCTTTCACTCTTTCTCTCTCACAGTTTCACTTACTCAGTTCCAGGTAGCTTTGCAACAATCTGTATTGTTAAAAGCGCTATATAAATAAAAGTGATTTGACTTGACTTTATTGTTTATCAGTAAAAATGTCTAAAAATATTCATCCTAGAAGTATTTTTCTTTTGTTGTGTGTGTGTGTGGGGCGGGACTTCCTATACAGGTGCAATGCTGAATATTATGTTTTCTGTAGCATGACAGAACACATGGGTTCATGGGAAACTGAACTTTCTAAGTGCTGTGCGCTGAGAGGATAAGAGCTGGTAGTCAGCGTATTCAATATGATGATCTTCATCATCACCATATTAAGCATGTTGAAGTGGCTGAATCCTGACAAATTACTGAGTGCACTGAAGGGCACTCAGGGTTAAAGGTGCCAGAGTTTTGTACTCTTTCAGCCTGAACATGAATCATTAGCAGCAGCTGAACTAAAGCTGTACAGTACAGAGAGGAACGTCTGGAAACTTCCTTGCCTTTAATGTGATACAAAGCCTCTTGTGTGCAGATCAAACCCCACAAATATGCACACAAAAGCTGTGGAATACTTCGGCATGGGATACTAACATACAATATGCACTTCATGAGGCAATAATATCTTAATATAATAATAAAAACCATTTTGTTGTTAGTAGTACAGTACATCACATTACAGTTACGTTATCACATTGTATGTCTGCTTAAGGTTGTTACAATTTATTTTTAATCCAAACAATTGCTAACAAAGCATCTGATGATCTGAGAATATACTAAGCCGGATTGTAAGGTATGAAATGTAATATTTAGTTAATGTGTCCTGTGGTTGTGGGATAGAGTATCCCATGCATACGCTACCAGACTACTGCAAATGCAATTCCATGCATATGAAAAACAGCAGCTTAAATAATATTTAAATGATTACAGATCACAGAATGGTAGATGCTATTCTAAACATAGCCAAGAGATCTACACCCTTGGCCTTCCCAGCAGTCATACCACAAAGCCATCAGCAGGATATGCAATATTAGATTTTAAGCTTATAAATGCGTCTCAGATTGCACCCACACAAAGAAAAGTGAGTACAAATGTAGATCTCCAGATAAAGCTGAAAGGAGACATGAGTTAGACAGGAGCCAGACTGAGCATGTCTGAACATGTCAAACACTCCTGAAGCATTGGAAATGGTTAGCAATCTGAAAACAGAATTCTTGTATTAATTGGTACAAGAATTGTAAGAAAGAACATCACTCTAATGAAACATCGGCCAAACATCAATCATTTCTAAGTAGATTTTTACATTATTTGGAGAAAAAGAAGTTTGCCATGATGCTAAGGTGTTTGCCAAGCATTGCTAGAGTGTTGTTTATGGTTGCTTACTGGCAAGTCAAAAGATACCGCCCCAAAATGTCTTACTCCGTGGGTAGCTCTGGTAGTCATCTGTGTGAACTGATTCCTCTATGTTTTATTAGTTATGTTGATTAATGCAATAACCAGACAATGAAGTACAGCTCATCATATTGGAGATCCACATTTACAGCTTGATTCTCAACCTTTAGCCAAAACAGGGATGTTTTGAGATGTTTTAGTTTGTTGACTGGGATGGTTAGTCTCTCTCTGGTTATCCTCAGTCAAGTCGCCTGGTTCTCAGAGTACCGGGTTCAAGCCTTGCCTACAGGCAGACTGTTGCAGAAGCAGAACATGCTCTGTGACACCACTTAACCCTCAAGCTTCATCCAGGTCATCTTGCCACAACATTGCCCTCTATGTGACACTGGACAGCAGCTCTGAGAGCACAAAGCCAGCCTGTAGCCTCCAGCTCACACACACACAGTTCAATCAACAGTCCTTCATTTCAGCTGAGAAACTGTGAACTCATTAGGCCTTCGGTGACCAGTGCCTCACCCTGCTGGGGTCACTATCTGGACCAGACACCGGGGTCAAAGCAAGGATCCACTCTGGGATGGATGGCTTAGGTCATTGTGTGGGCCACAGATGAAGAAAACTGACGAGAGAAGCTGAGGACAAGAAGAGCTTATGATAGACGGAAATGAGATAAATTGTGTTTATGTAATAAATCACGCAGAAATAACATGGCAACAATGAAACTCTAATCCAGAGCAGGAGTTTCTATTCTAAAACCCTTAAGGTTTTGCACAAAATAAAATCATGTTTTGAACCACATACCAGATTTGAATAAAATGAAATATTAAAGAAATATGAGTTCAAGTACCACAACTCTATGCAATAGTGTCAGCAGTTTTTATATACATCAGAAAAATATTCAAAGTACATAGAAGCGTGGTAGCAATCCATTAGTAGATTTGTTTTAGTCATTTTTAAGGTCTAGTTCTCACTATTATCCATGACTTATGCCTCAATACACTCCTAATTACTGGTTATTAATAGTTAGTATAGGGTGTTTGTTAAGATTATGTATGGGGTGCAATAAAATATGGTCAATATGGTTTATTTCAAAAAGTCCACCTCAAACTAAGTACTTTAAAACTGCATGTCAACTACAGTCATCAGAGTACTAGTAGACTAGTAGACTAACAATATATTTTGATGGGTTCACAACTTAGAAACTTTACAAGTATTCCTCAACTTATTCTCCTAGCCCTAAACCAGCCCTAATAGTCTACTCTGAGAGTTAGTTAACATGTCGTTACAAATGAAAGAGAATTAGTTGACACGTTGTTACAAATTTACTTATAGTTGTCTCCAGTCTCTTCTCTCCACGGTTTCCTGTTACTTTATCAGTTTTCTGCCCACTTACTGAAAATAAAGTAAAACAAATACTTACGGGTAATTTATACTTAATAATCAATCAATACAAAAAAAATAGTCAACCACATCATTACCGGTACATTACATCAGTTCAAAAATCACCTTGCTTTGTCTTTATATCTGCGAGTGCATATAACCAATGAGAACTGAAGGTATAGGTGGTGCAATTTTACACGAGAAAGGAGAAGCTTTTTTCTTTTCCATCTTGTTCCCATGATACTGCAACAATTATTCCCTGCCTGCTTTGTGGTTGTGTTGTTTTAGTTGAGAATGTTTGTTATCCTCTCTCTCTCTTTCTCTTTCTCTTTCTTTCTCTGGCGAACAATATTAATCATAATAGAGAGTGTTATTTATCACCTGCCAGTCCAGAAATGATCGTTTTGGCACCGCTGGGCAGGACAACCAAACGCACCAAATTAAATAAAACATTTAACCACATACACACACATGCACAAACACATGAACACACACACACTCTACCCAAGTTCACATATACTCATTCTGTGTTCATCCCAATACTTTTTTCTCTCCTTCCGCTGATTAATGGAATTTAAAGCCATGTTTAGCTGTACACAACAAAAATGAGTTTTGATGTCCTATGCAATGTGTCTGTTTAAATAAGTTTGGTCATTTATTTTCTTTAAGCTGTGTTTAAGCATTCACTAAAATGAAAGGGAATTAGGGTCCGCTTCTGGTCTAGGAACAGGACAATGTGGTCTTGGACCCAAGACTAGAACAATACACATGACCCTTAAGCTTTAGGCTGAAGAAAAGTCTGTCATTGCACTCGTGTCCCTTTCAGGAAAAGAGAAGGATGGAGGAAAAGAGAAAGAAAGAGAGCCAGTGGAGTGACCTTAATGTAAAACTGTACTTAATCACACCGCAGCCAGATCAATAGAGAGTCCTGGGTGGCCGTCTGTGGGGCCGTTAGCAAACGCAAGGAAGGAGAACCTTGTTTGATAACCTCTAGAACTGAAAATACACAAGATTTTCCCTCAAACACTGATCTCTTGCATCCTCCACTGGACTGTATTTCAGATCGGAAGGCCGGTGTTCTGTAGGTTTGTATTTGTGAGTTTTGTTTTTAGCACGGGATGGTTTGTTTTCTTGGCTGAATCCACTGTTTTAGCAAATGGAGGTCAGCTGTGATACACATTCTTGGACACAGATTGTGAGATTGATTTGTGGTACAGTGCGTCAGCAGGGATTAATAAAGTGCTACAGCTTGGCACACAGATGCTGTCTTGAAATCTCCCTCACTTCGGAAGCGCTCATTCAAAACAGGTCCTGGTTCAACTCTAGAATCTTCCGAGATAGCCTGTCTACTGCGATACCTCATTTGGAGTATCAGACACATTCATATTACAGTGTTTCGTGAGACAAGCCATTTTAAAAGCATACTTTACCCATAAATTGTAATTCTCTCACCCTAATATCATGTTAAACACATAAGGCTTTCACTCAAAGTCACCCTCAAATCCGGCTCCTGAGATCCACTTTCCTGCAGAATTTAGCTCTAACCCCCGTCAAATACACTTGAGCATGCTAGTCAATGTCTTCAGGATCATTAGAAAAACACAGCTACTGCAGGTGAGTTTGATTCTCATAATCACCACTTTAATGCTTCAAAAAGCTCATGAAGAGATAATGAATCCACATGAATTGAGCGGTTTAGCAGTGGACAAAAGTATTTAATTTAGGTTTTTATTCACATATAAACAATGCACACATGAGATATAAGGTTCATTATAATGTGTTATGCAGTACGTTTGAGCTTTCACAAAAGCTAATGAGATTTAGTTCTTGCACATCAAGCATTTATGGTTAAGCTTCTGCTTATGTTTGCTGAAGTAAATATATGAATAAATGCCTAAATTAAATCTGTTCATCATGTAATATAAAACAACTCTTTTTAGTCTGTTTAGAAAATTTGGTCTAAACCACTTGATTTTACAATCTCTTCATGAAGATCAAAGTGGTGGCGAAGACTCTCAGACTTTATTAAAAAAACATTGTGTTCTTAAGATGAATGAAAATCTCATGATGGCGAGTAAACAGTGACAGAATTGTTTATTTTTGCTTGAATTGTGCCTTTAAAAAATGTATCTATGTAGAAAAACCCATGCCTGTTCAAGTAATAAATGACTGCTGACAACCAAGCTTTATAGCTGTGATGATGAGGCTCAGTACACTGTAAAAGAATACTGTGATTTTAATGGTAAAAACTATTTAAAAAAATGCTATAGTAAAAACCTGTTAAACGCTTAATGGTAAATTCCCGTTGTCACAGTCTGCTTGATTACAGCCCGGAAACAGTAAACTTACATTCGCCTGCATTTCCCTGAATTTCAAATTTTGTTTAAATTTGATGTTTCTTCATTTTTTTTTTTCTTCTGATCAGTTATGTTTTTTATGGTTGTATTTTACATGTTGTTAAATTCATGTTTGTTGCATATTGCAGTTTAATGAGCCACCATGGTGGTGTTTAGTGTTTGTGTGAATGACACTGAGCTCCTTCTATATATGTACATGTTTAAAAGCTGCTTTGGTGCACCATCACCTGCTTTTGGTGCAGTGTATTTTGAAGGTACAAATCAGGTTTCAGTACTTTAATAGGTTGGCTTGGAAGTACGGTATTTAACTGTAAACTTAAAACCGTTAAACTTAATATGTTGCTTTGAACCACAGCTGGCATTTTTTACTGTACTGTTTTTGTTTGTTTTATGGTGTAGACTGCAGGAAGGGCAACTCAACAACACAACATTTGCTTTAGGTTTAAGACAGGTGCCACTATATTTTAAGTTGCATGAGTTTATATTGGTCCAAATGATTTTTAATGAATGTGTAAATGAACAATCGTATAGTACAGGACTTCTAAAAGATGTCCCATTTATATGTGTTAGACACCGAGAGAGAGGGAATGAGAAAGAGAGAGTGAACGAATGAATGAATGGTAGAGACAGAGTTTTAGAGCCAAAGAATGGGTGCAATTGCACCAAACAAAGCCATTCAGTTTGAGGCAGTAGCAAAATACTGAAAGAAATCCATTGTGTTAGCTCTGTTTCAGCTCTGACAGAAATTAAATTGTGTCCAGAGACTTTTTATATAGCGGCACAAGGTCTGAGACAATATTGCCAGTGGCTCAGAGTCGGCTGTCTAAGGCACAGATCCCTCTGTGTTTGCAAAAACAGATCACAAACCTCATTCCTCCCTGACTAAGAAAAAAACAAATTGTACGACTCTCATTTATCTTAGACATAAAGTTCTCTGAATGACCGAAACCTGGAAATACTTATAACCTTTTCCAGCAATAGTTATTATGATGAAAGATTGTATACATATTAACATACGCTCAGTCCAATTGTTTATTGGTTGAACCGGGGAGGTTTACATTTAATTAGTATTTAATCTGTATTATGTCTGCTTTATGGTTTTGCTAGATTAGCCTTTCTCTTTCATTTCAGGTCCTTTGTCAGTCTGTATGTCTCTCGTTGGAATGTTTGAGGGGTGTCCTGTGTTTCTTGAGGTCTGAAATCAACGACATTATAATGTGCTTATAGTTGTTCCTCCACACAGGAAATTATACACTGGTGTTTTTATGTATTTAAAAACTTCTCTGATCTAAAACTGCAGGCCTTGCTCATTATGAGCGCACATAATAATAGGGTTGTGCATGTGCATTGCACATGTACAGGTAGATGTGAGGTCCTGCCTGATTCTCTTTTGTATTGAATAAATTGGAGCAGCTGTGCTGAAAAACTCACACAGCAGTGTAAACACACAATGACACACTGATGTAATCAGCACTGACAGCGGAGGCTCACAGATCAGAGACTGAAGCGAGAGAATGAGTGATGATAGTGGGAATGGAGTTTATAGCTTTATATTAAAATAGCACAGAGACATGGTGGAACAGACAGAGAGAGCACAGAATAAGACTGATTATCCTGAGACAGATAGAGTGAGAGTGCGGGAGGCAGGCTGAAGCAGACTGAGGCACGGAAGCTGTGTGATGCTGTGAGCGTTGTGTTGTGTTGCAAACTGTGTTGATATGTTGTGCCGTGCTGTAATGTGTTGCGCTCGGTTGCTCTGTGATGAGCTGCATTGCCCTGAGCTGCGATGTGCTGTTATGTGATGAGTTGCTCTGTGTTGCCCTGTGGTGTGGCGTATTGCTGTTACGTAATGTGTATTGTTTGTGTATGTTATGCTGCGATGTGTTATGTGATGTGATGTGTTATGCCATTCTGTAATGTAATGTGATGTGATTTGTGTTATTATATTAGTCTGTTGTGTATGGCGGCGTACGGTGCTTTGTTACGTGTTGTGTTGTAATTATACATATATTAACACACGGTGTACTCGTTACATCGTAAAAAGAATGGCCTCTACGCTAATATTAGTCTGTCTCTCTCTTATTCTG
>JAUYWG010000042.1:2854735-2882650 GCA_034779775.1 Enteromius afrohamiltoni
AATGTTCAGTGCTTTGCTACAATCTGTATTGTTAAAAGCGCTATATAAATAAAAGTGACTTGACTTGACTTGACATATGTATACTAAATCTACCAACTAAAACATTAGCCATTCAGTGTAACAATTCTGTCAGGCATATTTACAAAAAAACTATTTATGACAAATTAAAAGACCAATTGCTTTCACCCCAATTACTATTTAGTTAAAACTGTACAAATTGCCACTATCCCAGTTTTTGACTATTTGTCAAACTTATTTAAAAGTAGAGAATTTACCTACATTTAATGTGCTTTCTATAGACATAAAATCACTTTTGTCAATGTTTTTAAATGCTTTTCTTAACATCTTTAACCCATTTACATATCACACACACACACACACACACATTTTTGGAGGTGATTTACTATCAATGCCAAAAAAATAAATAAATCAATCATCAACATCTTGTTTAGGCCTACATATCAACCAACTCTATAAGTACTCTCCTCTCATAAATGTTGCCTCTGAAAGAGCCAGGTGTAAAAATAACTAGCGCTAATTCTTCTTTGTCTTTAGTGAAACCTACAATTTTAATGCCAAAAGACGGTTTGCGCTGGCAAAGCTGTTAGAAAAACTGGCCATAATAATGTTTAAATGTCCAGTTTTATTGTCGTGATTCTGACGTTATTTGAAGGTTCTATTCTGCTACCTTTATTTGACCCAAAAATCAATGTTTATTTGTACGATTTTAAGAATGTTTTCTCTCAGTGTTATGAGAACGTTCATCAAGTACAAATAACATATTGACTACATTCCGAGAATGTTATTGTGAGAGTCTTTACTCAACATTATGATAATGGGAATTTTATTTTGAGGTGTCATAAGACTAATTAGGTACTTAGTAGTATCCATTGTACTTGCATGAAATAAAATGTACTTATCAAGTTATGGAATTAGAGTTTGTAATGATGTAGATGTAACAGACAGCTACTGTTACACACCGAGTCTGTTAGACAGATACTACACTTAAGCACAATCTTGATACACTTTATTTTAAGTATATTCTGTAATTCTAATGTAACAGTAGCTGTCTGTTACATCTATATAATTACAAACTGTTTCATAACTTGTACATTTTGTTTTGCTACTACTAAGTACTTACTAGGTAACTACTCTGTACCGTAACGCCTTAAAATAAAGTGTTACCTGAGAAGGTATATCAAATATTAATAATGATATAAGAACGTTCCATATACATTACTGTATGAATAACATCTAAAAACTATGAATGTTCCCTGTTAGCTGTGATTTGTTGCCTTGTGATGTGAGGTGTTGCACTGTTGTCATGCGGTTATATGAGGTGATGTTAGATTTGTTTGTGTGGTGTATGGTGGTTGTTCTTGTTTGTTGCCCTATGTTGTCATGTGCTGGTATGCTATGTGTTGCCTCGCACTGTGATGTGCAGTGATGAGTTATTATTAATCTGTGAGGTGATGAATTGTACGGTATTTTACTGTGATGTAATGTGCTGTGTGGTTTTAGTTCATCATTCACTCTGAATCTCTGCTTCTGACCACAATTCATTCCTTACGTCAACTCATATCATTCAGATAATCTATGAGCAGCTGAAATCTTCTAATCCAGTACATATTTCTCCAGATTCCAAGTAAAAAACACATCCGAATGCATTTTTGAAACAAATACTGTACATTTTCTGTGCTATTGCTAACACGCTGTGCTTAAATGCTGTTTCACATGCACCGTGTATTCTCGGTAGCAATTCTCTGAAGTACTTGCTAAATATAATAATCGCTCATTACACGGTATATTTCAGAGTACCACGTTATTACTATCTCATACCGTCACTTTAACGTAATAGTAGCCTATACTTTTTGAATGGGTGCAAGCTCTATGTTCATTTTGTACTGTGCAGATATGCATTTAAATAAACACTGTGTAACATCATCGAGTGTTTCAGGATCAGTGTGTGTTCCCACGGCTGCGGTGATGTGTTAAATGGGCTGAATTGTGTAATTGTGTGTGTAGGTCCAGGGGCGTCTCTAACAGCGCTGCCGGGCACTTTCTGGACACACCTCATTGCTTTACTGGTTCCCAGTCGGCAAGATTTGCTTCATATTGCTCTTATGAAATGTTTAAAACCACATACACACCCACACTTAACCTGGCAGCTTTTGAAGACACTCACCGTAGTTAAGCTTTATTTTCATTCAGCATAAACAAGTCTGCTACCACCATGCCTGGCGACCGGCGCTAGCAAGGTGGAACCATGTCACTATGACACTCGGAGGACCAAACAGATGGTGAAACACACACAAACACACACTCTACTGGACATAGGAGCCCTCACACAGGCAGACATATTGTTCTTCGATGCATAGGAGAGGGACAATACTAAACTCAACAGAATGTGTCAGTCGTGTAAGCGCACTGCCCCTCCCCCATCTGAAAACAATACAGATTGTTCTAGATGTTGATTAATGGCACAGATATAAAATGTAAATGTTTGCACTATTGTCCATGTCCTCTGCCGTTGTGTGGAAATGCGGGTCAGACACCTTAAAGGCAGCATGGTGCTGAGCAGGAGGGACTAGGATCAGCCAGGGGACAGCAAATGTATTCAGATTATACCGCTGCTCAGGACGCATCCCAAAATCTCCCTGTTTGATTTTAGCTCATTTATCATTATTCTCTTTGGCAAGCACAATGTCATCCGCTCCCAGAAGAATTATAGGATTGCACTGCAGAAGACAAACAATTTACTGGCACTTTGCCTCACTGAACAACACTGTCTGCCTGCCAGCTCCCATCCATTTCACTGTTCGCACCATACGTCATAGCACAATACACACACACTGTTTGAATGGGCACCAACAAACTTGACGCACACTAAAACAACGAAGCATCTCGTACCGCAGATTCGTATATGTGTACACAGGCTTAACATATGATTCATAACAAACATGTGTATTCATGTGTAGCAGTTCCTGCTAACATTTTCATTTTCTTTAAAACGGAAACACTCATAAAACATTTTTTGCAATACACAACACACAATTCTCTACGCAACACGCAACAATCTAACAGAAATTAAAGGGTTAGGAAAATTAGAATTTGCTTTACTTAGCTTCGAAGCATCCTAGGTGTATGTGACTGTCTTCTTTCAAACAAATCCAAAAACTGGCCAGACTCCTCCAAACCTTTCCACGAAACTAAACGTGTGTTTGCTACATTTTTGATACATACACTTTAAGATGTCAACTAAGGTACTTGCATCTGTAATAAAACATTCCTTGCATGGCTCCGGGAGGTGAATAAAGGCCTCCTGTAGGGAATCCATGCATTTTTGTAAGGTAAATATTCATATTTCAAATGTAATAAACCATTTTTCTCACTTCTGCTGACTGTGGCATGCAGAAGCAGTTCCGGCGGATGACTTAAGATGCATTGCGTTGCGTGATTAGCAATGAGCGCAGAGAGAGAACAAAACAAAACGTTCTCACGAATTACAAGCACAAAAGGAGGATTTGCAAAGAAACGTGTCGGAGGATAAAAGAAACGAGGATACTGGTTCTCCTTTGTTAAAGTAAGGAAACGTTGTTTCCTTTGCTCCTACATGTCCTACGACATCTGCCTGAACGACTTCCGGTTACCACAGTCAGCAGACACGCCAAAAAAAATGCTTATTACATTTGATCTATGGATATTTATCTTTCAGATACTCATAGATTTGCTACAACCCCATTTATTACATCTAGGCATGCTTTATTTGATGTGTTTTAGACTGTTAAAGGGAAACACCCGTGCATTGCAATGCTAGAGCTTAGACACACACCAAGGACGCTTTGAAGGTGAGTAAAACAAACCTTTATTTTCATTTTAGGGTGAACTTGCTCTTTTATATTAGGTATTGCAAATGTTTGCTTTTGAGATGCATTTTTGATATTTTGAATGCAGTGCTTCATTCAGCAAGAGATGTAAGGCATTTTATATTCTGTGTGTGCAATTAAAAAAAGAGGCCGTTTTGAAAATTACAGAAATTCTTTAGTTTCCACTACCATTACAAACTTTTAATCATTAAAACCTTTACAAATGGTAGTGTGTGGGAGATATTCTATTAGGATTTAGTAGTGTTAACAAACAGAAGGTGACCAATTACCAGTAGAGTCCAATAGGCACCATTACCATTCCCATTAAAACCAGTAAAGCCGTTACAAATCTTTTGATGATTTCTCTTGTGTTTGTGAGGAATCACTCTGTAATGTTCATTCGGTAATGGTAGACGCCTAGAAGTTTTAAATCATCTATTTAGATGTGGTAAATATGGAATTTCAAGGAAAACAGAAAGTGGGCAGATGGGAGAAAGTGCTGGGAGAAAAGGAAAGAAACACAAACGGTGGGCTTGGCGGCATGTTCTCCTGCAAACTCCCTGTTGGTTTCTGCCGCAAATGAGCTGTGAGGATCTGCCGCGGGCCTCAGCCGAGCGAGTGGAGCGGTAGCTGAGGACAGGAAGGAGGAATGGGGTGGAGGGAGGGAGGGACTGAGGGAGGGGGTGGTGGCTGGAAGCAGCCTGACAGCACAGGCCCTACTCACCCCACCCCCCCACCCCCCAGTGTCCCGTGCTCGCTCTGTCCCCCTCAGCCACTGCATTCTCCAGACATTTACATTATTCAAAGATAAATGCATTGTCAATTCTGTGTCTCCACACACTAGATATGTGCGCTGCTCCACTCCCAGCACTGCCAAGGGTCTCTCACCCCTGCTGCCCACAAGACATGCTACAAATGAAATCAAATGGATACTGCTAGAGTGTAGAATAATTTAACCTCACAAAGTGTGTGCGTGCGGTTGCGCTATGATTAAAATACAACGTACCAAAGCTCTGTGAATTTATCACTACAATGTCACTTAGAGTTTTTGCCCTAGATTGTGTAAGAAATGGGCAGTGATTTTAGACTTGTGCTTCGATATATCTCCATGTCATTTCTTGTCATGTGTAAGTGAGGTTGTCCCTGTGAGAGAGCGTGATATTGATTAAGTGCATTACTATGTTCTTGCCACTAACAGATAATAACCTGTTCGCTTCGCCCTCCTTATGCATACATTATGCATCAGCAAATGTGTATGGTGACGTATGGTCATCCTTGCTACAGTCTGCACAAACACCATGATCACTCTCTTTTCCATGAAGATAAACACCCTGCTTTTCAATATTATGACATATCACCCTAAATCTCCATTATAGTCAAGTACTGTGTGTGTGTGTGTGTGTGTGTGTGAGAGAGACATGTGTATCCAGTGAGTCTTTCTTTATGGGTCTGCAGAGAATCAGATTTCCTAATGAAGGCAATCTCAGAACACTCTTGAGATCCCCTGCAAACGACATGGGCTTTCATCAGCCATTTTGTGTGATCATAACATGGACCATAATGGACCCAGTCTGCCCACCACTAATTACCCATCGGGCTCACACCGAGCTCCCCTTACTCAACCCAGAAGACCACTGCCTGAGCAAGAGCTCTGCAGAAAGAGACACAGGGAAGTGTTATTATAAATAAGTGTTGTACTAAAACACTCTTGTATATTTATAATTCTCAACTCACTAAAAAAATATATTTATTATTATTGATATTGTTGTTATTTATTTATTTAGCACGTTTCATGCATGGAGTGCATACTGCTCCAAGTGTTTCACAAGCATAAAACAAATATTAAGAATACAATATCAATATAAGACAATAATTTCCAATAAACCAAGATAAGAAACTCTGATTCAACACGTATAAACTAATATGAACAAAATGTAGAAGAATCCAAAATAAAATAAAGCAAAAAGTATACAATAACAACAAGCATGCGAAGGTATTCGTACGAGGTGCCAAATTTGTGCTAATTCGTACGACCTCACTTTTGTCTAAAACCTCATAAAGGGTAGTTTAGACATGGGGTTAGGTTTAGGTCCTTGACAACTTGTAAAATATGTGTATGATAAATCATATGTATGATTTAGAAGAAATCGGATGAATTAGTACGAGTGAGGTTTTTTTTTTATTTCACTGTAAAAAGTGGCTGTGATTTTAACAATAAAATAAAAAAATGCTACGGGGAAAAACGTTTAAATGGTTAATGGTAAATTCCTGTAAAATTTACAGGAAAAAATATAAACTGACATTCCCTTGAATGTTTATTGCATATTTCAGTTTAATGAGTGTCATCATGATGGTGTTTAGTGTTTGTGTGAATGACTCCTTCTATATATGTTCATGTTTAAAAGCTGCGTGTGACGGGCTTTGGTTCATAATGTGACTTTCTCATCATCACCTGCATATGGTGCTTATCAGTGTATTTCAGCGGTATAAAACAGATTTCAGAACTTTAATAGCTTGGTATATTAGCATTGTATCAGTTACGGTATTTAACTGTAAATTTAACTTAAAACCGTAAAACCTAAAATGTTGTTACCGTATTTTTTAAAAAGATTTTTTTTACAGAATATGCACAAATTGCCATGAGATCAGGTTGAAAGTACACACTTCAGACACTACGATACACATAGGCAACTTTAAATAAATGTGTCTTAACTTGGCTTTTAAAAATACAAAGAAAAACAGAAATATGTTTCAAATTCAGGTCAAATTATTTTCTAATTTAATTTTTTTTAATTTAATGACTAAATCCAGCTCATTAACTTTAGTAACAAATGAAATGTTTTGCCCTAAATTAGGTAGAAAGTAACTGTTTTAGGTAACAATTGCAGTTTTTCACAACCCAGTCTTACAGGAAAATGCTAATATTTTACTATGTCGCAAATTTATTATGGCGTTTTCGTATTCCATTTAGAAATTTTACAATGTTAATCATGTTAAAACCAATTTCACTCTGACCACCAATCTCACTTTAAACCATAACTGAATTAATATGATTAGCTACCAATGAACCAAAAATAGTTATGTGTTGCCACGGGATTGTGTTGTTTTCATCTCAGACACCTGATACTTTAGTTTGTTTGTCCTTTTCAAATACATAAGATCATAGCAAATATCAAAGCAGACATATGAAGTGGATGCACAACTGACAGATTCAGCAATGACAGAAATAGTCTGAGGTTTCATTTTCATAAAGAATCCATGACTGCAGGGCTTATTATGGGTTATTGCAGCTTGTATCAGTCTGCAACCTGATCCGCTCTCTCCCTCTCGCTCTGAGATAGATCATAAAAGCGGCTGATGTAATGCAGCGGAGTGGAGCGTGGAGCTGTGCATGGATGGAACAGGATGTGCGCTCTGTAGGCACCTGTGGAAGTGAGTATGATAAAGATCTTTTCTGTGCTCAGGTAAGCATGGATCTCTTATAGGTGTCTCCCGCTCTTGATAAGATGTTTAATTACCCATTTTTAAGCTTCCTTTTTAAATAGAAAGACTGTGATGTTTAAAACCCAAATCCATGAGCAAAGCTGTCCGCCAGCCATTTTTCATATTTAATAGTGGGAGGCCATTTTACAGAAATAACGTGTCTGGGGTTACAAATGAAAAGAAGAAAGATTCATTCTTTATCATGCAGACAGATTAAATTCCAAACCCTGTTACTGTAATAGGTGCACTTGTAACTCCACATAAATTAGAGCATTAATTCAATCAGCCTCTGTTTTAAACAAAATAACACATAGCTCAGAATCCAGAGGTGTAATTTATAGCAAAGCCAGGTTCATTTTCAGAAACAATCCATTTCTCTGCACGTCTGAGGGCTAATACGATGATGTTCGGTGGAACTCGGAGTGTCTGAATCTCTCATCGCGGAGCCAAATAAAAGATAAATGAAGATGTGTTTTATTCAGTCATAATTTCCCACTGAGAATGCCATAAAGGATGACATCCATATGGATTGAGGGTGGGGGTGGGGTGTGGTGTTTTTATGTGGAGTGGTATAGTGCTCCTGTAATTTATGGCATCTTTCCTGTGTGATCAGTTTGTCTGTCAGGTTTGTGGAGGAGAAAGGAAGGACCGGCCTCAGAGAGAGAGAGAAGGAGAGAGAGAGAGCATTATGCTGGGTTAAATATCCTAATGATCAAAATAAATCAAAATCATCAACTGCTGGTCAGTCAGACATACAGTATGCTGAAAATCTCACATATCTAGAAAACAAAATAGAATTACTGTGATGCCACATACAACAATATTTAATATATAATACAATATATATAATTTGTGTTTGCCTGTGCAAACTCATAACCAGTATCTATTGAACTTTATTATTTTAGGCTTCTGACCAGTACAGCTTGATGCTGCGCCCCAAATAGAGGCCATAATATAATGTGATGATGTATGGAGACCTGCTAACATTAACACCAGTCTTTTTCACACTCTGGTTTTATCACACTAAAAAGAGAGGAACTGCTGCAAGGGCATTGCTCTACAACTAAACTTCAGAAATTTGCTGTTCAGCAGTGATGCAGACATGTTTGACCTTTTATGTCGACATTTAAGAAAAGCAAATATGCTGTTTTCTGGAAAAGACGCAACTATACATGAATCAAGCTCTGCTGTTTAATCAGGCATACAGACTGCTCTCAGTGTATATGTTTTGGATTAATAAGATCATTTCGTCTCACACAGAGGATTTGGTGCTCAGTAACAACACTTCTTGACTTGTTTCTATTGAAGTGAACTTGGTTCAGAAACGTCCCCTATTTGCCTTCATACGCCACATGATACTGAATCAACTTTTGTATTCGAAAGAAGACCTGGCTTGTCATTTGAATACAGAAGTTTTGCAGTCCAGAATATAAAAATCACTACTCATAATATTACCAGTCCGGACACTCCACAGTGGTGCGTACCTGGTTCAAGTATAAAAATGTTATGCATGTTTTTTTTGTTGTTTTTTTGCATGGTTAGGTATGTTGTAGTTAACCTGGTCATAATATTCCAACACCTAGAAATGCAAATTTCTATTATTCGTTCATGGTTTCAATATAAAATGTAGGTGTACAGTGGTTAAAAAATGAGTTACAACGAACTGTTGAGATTAAAATAATAATCGCAGGCCAGGGACAGATCAATATGGATGTTTTCCAGATGCTCTCAAATAAACACTCATATTGTTGTGAATGAAAATGTGCTTCGTATACTCTCTACTCAATTCAAATGCTCAACAATTAAAAATAATCTCACCACTGATCATTTAAGTTGCAATGAGCAATGCAAATGAATTTAATCAAAAGTTTAAAAAGCACAGTTTCAGCATTGCACAGCTTAATATTTAAGAAATATTAGTGCAGATCAATAGTGCACACCATGAGGAAGGTTTGAACTGCTCGTTTGATGTAGTTCCAGGCACTTTTATCTTGACAGCGAGAGCAGTGTGGTGACAGAGCAGATGGGGGAGCTGGCGGTGCCAGGCCTCGCTTTCTCTTCTTCTGCTTCATCGGCTTGTTCTGGAACCAGATCTTCACCTGAGTCCAGCTCAGGCGCACAGCGCGATCTGTTTGGGTTCTTCTTGATTTGCTCAGGTATTTGGTTCTTCCTAAACTGAAGTGAAACTCCTCCTCCAGTTCGGTGAGTTACTTGGTTAAGTTAGTGCACCAAAGTTAGTGCTGGTTTGTACGTTGCCTGCAAAAAGTATAGACAGTGTTATATATAATATCGCAACATTGTTTGTGGTAGCTAGGCAAGCCCACGTCATCCCAATATACTATTTCGGCATATTCTTCTACCTGAACCCAGTCTCATGTTTGCTCTGTCGGCTAAACCGCTCTTAAACCGCAACCTACCTGAGCAAACTTTGGTAGCTGCCCCTCTAATAAGCATGCGTTGCTTTATCGCTTTGCCTGTTGCCATTCTCCATAGTTATTGTTGGAGCAACGCTCGCTTAGATAACTCTATAGGTTTCCATCCAGCATGCATAAACTACATTTGAACCAAGATCGGGACCCGTGTGAGCCAACTCACTAGCGTTTTTATCATAAGGCACTTCAGAAGAACCTTGAAGCATGTCCGAGGTTAATCGGGTGTTGACATGATGATCCAGAATGGTTCTCGTCAGTCTCTCTCGGGTGCCTCCGGGGTAAGACGGGGGCGCAGTCTTCCTCTGATCCTGACAGTACTTGGCCGTGAAAGTCATAAAGTTCCCACCTGGGTAACAGTTGAAGAACGAGGTCATTATGTCTCTTAAAGCGCCACTTTAAACGGTGAATGATAGCTCGCGTTGCTTGTCTTCATTACTTACTGTACTTTCTGGCTCAACATGTAAATATTGCCTACAACAACGAGGGGAGGGGCCTTGCCTTACTCTGACCAATCCAGAGCGACCCATGTGTCGGCTGGCCCGGGTGCTTGAGTCGTGCTCAGTCTATATCTTTGTTTCTCAGAGAGCTTCGCCGCGAAATAATAATAACCGGATCTGATTTATTTTATGAATTTATATACCAACCCCAAGAAATTCTTTTGCAGGTTTGTAAGGGTCTTCAATGTCAAATTCACAGGCCATTAACAGTAAGGTGCATTATTCAGCCAAAACGCATGATTTACTCTCCACACCAGGGTGTAATGCCATACTTTCTTCATATTTGGTCATCTAAATTTAACTGCGTTTATTTTTGGCTGTACGGTGCGCTTTGTTAGAGAATCATAGGTAAGAATAATGTAAAATATTCTAAATGCTTATCTCATCATTAAAGCGTGTGATGAATTGAGTGCTTGGTTCTGCGGTTTTTGTCCCTTTTGAGCTGAAGATAGACGCAGCGCATCTGGCTTCTCCCCTCGGAAGACTCGGAACTGCTGTCGAGGAAAATTGTGCACAATCAGTGATTGATGACCTTAAGCTACCAAATACCCATGACAACTGCAGCGCTCAAACTAAGACTTGCACTATTTTTTTCTCTCTCTCTAACGCGTTATCGAGCGCTTTTATTTTAAGCCTAAGCAACATAGTGAAATAAAGCGTAATGGCTCACATTACGCTGCGTAACAGTGAATTGGTTACTCCTTTTAAAGCTCATAACAAGTGATATGAGCAACCCACACTGTTTAGAAACTGAGGGAAGGTGTGTTTTCTGATTAGCTACATAATGGTAATGCACTATTAAATCATTATTTCTATGAACTTTAAACTATTATTTCACTGCTAGTCAAATCTAACAGGCCTTTTTTTCGGGGGGGATGTGTTTTTGTGATCAGACAAGATGACCTATACATATCTTTCCATATATACATATACACACACACAATCTGGCTTCAGACTGATGTGGCCCAATTCATCGGAAAAAATAAATAGGCCTATTTTTGTCATGTTGCTATTTTTATTTGGTTTATTAGAACTATGTGTTATTATGGATTATTGTTCCTTACCGCAGAAGCAGAAAGACGCGCGTAATGTTAGGACATTTTGATTAGCCTAACTTTTTGTCAAATAATTTATTTTCTGAGCTGCAGTGCAATAAAACCTTATCGAATTAAAGTGAACTGTACATTCTTATTGATACCTGCCTATGTAAATACAAACTTAAAAATATGAATGAAACAATCGTGATCAAAGGACACGCTTGCAGAAGGACGCTTCGTGTAGCGTCATACATTTCATTATAAAAAGCGCAGGCCTAAATGTTACGTTTGATAACACGGTCTTTGTTTTTAAGACACCTTTCTCCAGTGCACCAATCTTAAGAAACTCCGTTTTTTCAGTCAGTGTATTTCTTGCTTATCTTTTATTAAATAGACCGAAATTTTACTCCCAGCCGAGACCTACGTCCTTACCCTCAGTGTTTAAACCCTTTGCCACAGTGTCTTTCCAGCTTTGAGTCCTCTCTCATCCATGCCATGATTGCAGGCAGAGTGTGTTGTCACAGTCTCTCTCTCTTTCTCTCTCAGGACAAAGTTTGGCCTCTTGCAGTTTGAAATGTGTTTCCACAGTTGAGAAAGCAAAAGGCTTTGTTCATAAGGAGCTGGAATCAGTAGCGAGACTGAAAGCGACGAGTTTTTGATTAATGAGCTTTGAAATGCCTCGCTAGGGGGAAGCCGGGAAAGAGCCTATATTCTGTTAGAGACGGCTTGCCAGTGCTTACAAAGGCAGGGACGCTTTAGGCTATTCATTACCACATTATAAGGTGCATTTTAAAATACATAGACCTATATGTATTAATGCTTGCGCAATGGTGCAGGTTAATGTTATATCAAACTGTTTATAAGACAAAACACTTGCTCTGGGCCTTATGATGTATCACAATTTCTACTGAGCTCTCAGTCTATAAAAACATTAAAAAGTATTAGGGGATGTAGGATACAACACTCGGGCACAAAGCCTGTAACTTTATCTTGATTTCCACATTGCACTAATTTAGCATAGAAAGGCGTCTTGTTTACGTTATGTTATTTAATGAGTACCCTAACCAGCTGAAATTCAAAATCTATATTTGTGCAATCTCAATTTCCTATCATGGGCTAGGCTAATAAACCCTTTAATATGGCTTTGCGGTTCTCTTCCGTTTTAAAAGCCCACATTTAAAATAAACTGAATGGGAAGGTTTGCTATTGTGTTTTGTGAACAGCCGTGATTCGGGCGCGCGCACATTCACGCGCATCTGGATGGGGGTGAGAGCGAAGGTGCCTTCTTTGTTTACTATCCTTATGCTTGCAAAATGGCGTCCCCGCCTTGTGAATTGAGCAAAATCCAAGTTTGCAATTCATTCATATCCAAGCAGACAATATGGAAGAAAATTCAATATACTAAAAATATACTGAGTATATAAAAATAAATTAATAGTGATGCATTTGCAATTTCATTTGTTTAGCTTAAGCACTTTATTTACAAAATGTTTAACACAATAAAATATAACATTTCCATATCGTTACTATTTCATCATTTTATGCATGGACAGTGCAACGTACAAAATAACATTTATAATGAACGTGAGGATGTGTCGTTACGTGCTGATGTTTTTTTTATGATATTGATTATCCGCGGCGATAATCAGAGATTGCCAAATTTCCAAATACTGGGTGTAAGAATGCTAATAATAATTACAATTTCGAGATTGTTGTTAATTCTTCATTTCATAATATTTTATTACCGAATGAAGAAACAAATACACCAGTCCTACATTATCACCTTGTTTGCACCAGTTCAACGAAATGTCGGCTTCTGCTCAAAATAAATTCTACAGTTGTTATATAAATAATATACATGAGAATATAAATAATGTGCATTAAAAACGATAAATAATAAATATAATACTCAGTCAAGATAAATGTTTGTCGTACAATCTTGGAGGAAACAATAAATTATGGTGTTTTAATGGACAAAATGTGAAGAACCCATGAGAAGCATGACTTAACGACTTAACAAAGACGCAATGGGTTTTTTTTTTCTCTACAAATCCCATCTCTATAAAGACGGATGCCTATTCTGTCAAATCTACATAACTTACCTTCAAGTAATAGCACGTTATGGAAAATGCCTTCATTTTGCCAATGCAGTCCTTTCCGAGAACCAAACAACTGACAACAAACATCCGCGTCAAGAGAAATGGACCACAGCTATTTTTGAAAAATAATTACAATCGTAGCAGTAATAGTAATATCAATCATAATAATACAGGATAATACGTTATGTTTCTCTCGGAGTGTAGTTTTATAAATTAGTTTAACTAGTGAGGTAATAAAAAAGCGACGTTTCGCTTAAGCACACTGATGGGATCCTTACAGATGCGTGAGTTTGGGTGCATCCTGCAGCCTTCCCTGAGACGCGTGGTGAGAGCTGAGGTCTGTGTATGTGGGATGGGGGTCACACGGTCCGTGGTGGTGGTTACCCGGAATCTGAGCGGCACAGCTGTAGTCCACACTAGCGGATGAGGGATGGGGAAGATGACCGAGGTTGAACATTGGGCCCGAGGCTGGCATTGAATCAACGAAGTTTCCCCCGACGTAAACAGGGCTACTTTGTAAATTGGCACTCGCAAAGCTCCCGTTCCCCTGCATGCTGTGGTGGTCGTACTCTGTTCCTGGGTATCTTTTCTGTTGCGGTATGCAGCCGCCCAGTGGCGCCGTGTAGGCTGCCAAGCCGTACATATTCTGTTGCGGTTTGGCGAATGACGGAGGAGATGGCGCATCGTAGTTTAGGCTGTTTACGTTTGGAAGCTGACCAGAATATCCAATGTGATTCGAGCCACTCAACGGCGGGCTTCTGTCCGGAGAGTGTCCTAAGGGAGAGTGCATTATGCCTTTAGATTTCTGATCTTTTTTGTACTTCATCCTCCTGTTTTGAAACCAGATCTTTATTTGGCGCTCGGTGAGGTTGAGCAGATTAGCCATTTCCACTCTTCTCGGGCGACACAGGTAGCGATTAAAATGAAACTCCTTCTCCAGTTCAACTAGCTGGGCGCTGGTGTAGGCAGTGCGCACTCGTTTCGAGGCAGGGCCAGGTGGACTCTTGTCATCGCAGGTTTCTCCTGAACAGAGAGAGCAGCGCAATGGATTAATTGTTATACGGCCTATTGCATCACTTAAAGGCCAGAGAGAGACGGCCTACTGTAAACAAACGAAACTAGGTCAGAATCATATATAGGAGCTCTCTCCAGTCAAACACACACACACACACACACACACACACAATCCTTACCTGCTGCTGGGCAGTTGGTGCTTTTCTGCTTTGCGTTTTGGCGGGACTCTTTCATCCAAGGGAAGATTTGCTTGGTGATGACTGGGGTGGCAGTACTGGAGCCAGTGGTGCTGGGAGACTTCTTTTTTTGTGTGGAGTTGCTGTTAGGGCTGGGTGAGCTGGCCGCTAAAGGAGCAGCCTGCTGCTGCTCACTGACGCTCTCTGTTTGGCTGGTGCCCTGGCTGGCACTTGGCCGCATACAACTGCCATTGATGTCTCCATTTTTATGTGCTGGTGGCCGGACTGACGTGGTTTGGATGGGACAGATTGGATTTTGATAGTCGTTCTCTATGCTGGAGGATGAGAAGCCCTGGTGTGTAGGACCGTATGTGTAGGAGTCAGATTTAGGGTAGGAATATCCTCCGAAAAGTCCAGCATTGTCATAATAAGTGGCTTTCTGCATTGTTAAGGTTCAATCTAAGAGAGCTTGTGAACCCCTGTCCAGTTGCATGGACTTGTCAATCACGTGATTGGAGCTTCCCACAGATTTTGTGTCCTTTGACCTGTTAGGAAAGAAAATGAATCAGTTGTAGCAAAGAATTTAGGATTAAACTTCTAAACGATCATATATGTGAGCTATTGCAGTGATATTCCACATTTGCATAAACAAAGCATATACTTCCTGTTTCTAAACATACAACTGCGATTGAGAATATTAAAATCTGAGATGGTAATAGATGTTTACCCAGCTCTATACTTTCCGCTGTATTCCCTTTCTCATCCTAACTGTGTGGATTTCATTCATTTTCCTATATCTGTTATTGTCGTTTTCTTAATGCACTATAATAAAGATGGCAGGACAAAGTTGTGTAAAGAAGAAAAATACTATTCAGAAAAAGGATTTCTTTTATCATCTTGTTTAGGTATCAGTCAAAACTTCTTGCTCTGCAGAACATATGCTCTGCCTCTCAAATCCAGCGGAATCTGGGTAGATTGTACAGTTTTGCAACACATTTTAAATGAAATGCTTTAGAATTTCGAAAATAATTACAAACCTCAGCCTTCATCATATGATAACATTAATATTTTTTAAGTTGTGAACTACCATCTTTCACCTATGGCCTCTCTCTCTCTCTCTCTCTCTCTCTCTCTCTCTCTCTTTTAAGCTAAACCCCTTCAGCTTTTCACTTTCAGAACTTAGACATGAATGCAACAAGGCAGTTAAAGTTTAACTTGTGCTAAAAGTACCCCATTGAGTGAAACTATAAGGCAGCAGAAGGAGAATCAGCATTTCTCTGCAAACAATATCCCATTCTTTCCAGACTCTTTGAGACCTTAAGCGTAATTGAAGCAAAAAATCCATATATTTATATACACGTGTGTGTGAGAGAGAGAGAGAATAAATCTCCTGGTTGTAACATTACTAAAATATATAAAATCAGCGGCTGTTTGTCTAAAACCAGAAATTGTGCATCTTTCATATAGTTTGAGATTGGTCTAGATTCGGCGTCATAGCATAGTTTGATCGGTTTACTTTTATAATATTCATCGAGTGAATTTTGTTATAACTGGCGGCAGGGCTCCCTGCACTCCTTTTCTTGGATTTGTGAACATTATACGAAAATGCAATGTTTAGCCTCTATGAAAATAAATCAAAGTCTCAGATATAAATTATAGGTACGCAAACTTGTGTCAGTAACAACATCATTCGCACCCAATATGAACGGTCTATAATTTTTATAGTGTTTGGCACACTAATACCGCGACTGGATTCCTGCATTTCTAGTGAATCTGTATTATACGGCATGGTGGGCTCGGAGTTAGGCTTGCTTCCCACCAAAGGCTGATGGGAGATGTAAGAGGGGGGTCACCCAAGTATGCGAAAAAGATTTGCTCCGTATTTGGTAGCAAAGTCTGCTAGCAAAAAAAAAACAACAAAAAAAAAAAAATATATCCCAATCTGCAATATACACAGGACATTGCAGACTTTTCTTTTCTTTCTTTCTGTTTAACTTGGTCGTATTCCTCCTAGCCTTATTCTAAAGATAGGCTTTCACCCAAGTGACTGTAGCTCGTGCTCAATACAGTAGTTATTAGACTGCCTGAAGCTCCGCACGATACATATCAATGCACCTGTCATTGTGGAGCCCGACAAAATTTATGACTGGCCATACTACAGCTGTAAATGCCTCACAGAGGGGTGAGAAGAAAAGCACTCCTCAAGACTTGGTACCGTCAGTGGGGTAAAACTCCAAGCGTAGGAGGATGGCTGGGGGCAAGAATGTCCCGCTAAAACCAGAGCCTACAGCCCGCCAGTATAAATCCAGCTACTGCAGTAATTCACACACTCTTGTCTTGAACGTTCATTAACTGCTTGTAATGGAACACACTTTGGCCCAACCGCGCGGATAGCTGTGGACTTTAGTAAAGGATATACTCTAAACTAAGAAGAAAGCGCGGATGGGAATATTTGTTCTTGTTGTTTTTTTGTTTGTTTGTTTTTTTCTTTGCTTTCCTGCTTGTTTGTTTGTTTTATTCCAATATAGCTTATTGTGTCTACGAAATAACGACGTTTTTGCATTTTATGCTATGCTTTAAGTGTAAATGCTTTGTTTATTTTGTACAATACACTGTCTGCCTCAAAATGCATTGGTAAAAGCACGTAAATAATTGTTGTTCGAGTTAATTTGCCCAGAGCACCAAACATGATTTAGTATTTACACAAAAACCATGTATTCCTCTTTTTCTGGCCTGTTATTGTCTATGTTGTAAGCTGTGAAATAAGAGTCACAGGACAATACACCGCAGGTTACGAAGCTACTCTTATTTAATGTCAGTGCAAACTTAGAAATTAAGACATATCTTACCGCAGTCTGTGGCTTTCTCTCCTCCGTTTCTCCTCAAGCGATCTTCATAATTTAGACCTGAAGAATAAAAAATATTTTTAATCTCAGTTCTTGGTCTCAGCTCCCCGTTATGAATCTGTAAGTTGCCTCTGAGTACGCATATGGTCAGCACCTTACATTTTCGATTACAAAATGATGGAATTTACATCCCGGATGTGAGTTTACGGTCATTTGAGTCGACAGTTCTTAAAACCACAATTTTTGTTACAGTTTTACATGATGTCCCATTTTTTTTAATGAACGAATCTTATAGAAGATTAGACTGGTTTTAGGAGCAGTCAAAGCTGTAGCTGAGAGAGGCAAAAAAACTGACATAAGCGATTTTACACAAAGAGATGCTGGCCAAAATATTTAGCACTCATAAGCCTTTTGGGTGACCTTTGGCTTCCTCTCCAATAACTCACTGATTAATGAACAACGGACGGAAGGGACTCAAGTCACAATGCAATCCACACCACACAACTTTTTCACCGGTGATTTTAAAACCAAGCGAGAGCCTGAAGACCAGATTTGAATCCTCATCCTACTAGACAGATGACCTGTGCTGTGCCTCTCTGAAAATCCTTTTGAAATCATGAGACGAGGACAACACCGTTGGGAAAAAGGCTATAGGATTAATAATAATATGAATATCGTTGTGTGGTGATGGACCGCTACGTTGGCGAAAGTACCGGCAACAAGAAAACGTGCTAGTATTTTCAACTTGTGTGTCATGTTCAAAGTCTTAATGGGATAAATGTAGTGAACAGTTCAGCCGAACACGGGCTGCCTTTATTAGGCACCAGTGTTTTCTCCCACGCACTCCCACGGTAAGTTTGGTACTCATAATAGAACAATGGGCTGTAAAAATAATGGACCCTGCAAGTCGATCTCTAAATATATACATATATATCTGTTTTGCATGCTCAAGTCTGTCTGTTTTGTGGAAAGGGAAAAAAAACGTATATGGCTATCACTTTAGGCCCTACTATTTTAAATTATATTTTGGAAATAATGTGTACAAAATTCCAGGTTAGTAAAAAAAATACCGTATCGACTAAAAAGCATGTAGTCTGAATAATTGAAAACAAATACGTTCGGGTTTCAGCTTCACCTTATTTACCAGATATCGCACAATGCAGAAGAATGCAATCACATGCATTCATGTTTTGTGAAAATATATAAGAATTCATAATTGTTTATACATGATCAAAATACGATCAAATGATTAAAAAATATTTATTGTTTTCATTCAATAAACGACTTAATTGCAAAACGAGCTTAGAATATAAATTAAAACAAATATTGGCTAATTCTATTCTACCGTAATGGATTAGACATTTAGAAATCAAAACTGAATCAAAAATCAAAACTAATTATAAACCAACACATTAGTTTAAATTTCAAACACCGTAGCATGTTTTTTCTTCCTTTGAAAAAAGAAATCTATTTCGCAGCTTATTTTATTTTTACTCTTATTGCATGCAAAATATGGTTTCCATTCAGAACTTGAACTCTTGCAATGTTATTTTTCAGTCATTTGGACTAAATCGAAATCAGAGAAACTGAAATGATTTGAATTTATGGAAATATGTATGTTTAAAATAATAGCCCACCCTAACCCACATATGTCATGTCTAACATCGCACTGACTATAACACAAATTAAAGTGATTAACGATCTCACGATGTATGACACAGATGTTTTATACTGTGTGCGGCCAACTCCAGAAAGCTGCAAGAACATGTAAAATAAAACAGCTCAAATGAACTAATATTCTGTGACTGAAATCACCTTACATGCTAACCATCTAAAATAGTGAAGATTGCGCAAATCTATAAACTAGTTAGAGTTTTTTTGTCTTCAAATCGTACTTGCTTAGTTTGTAGGCGACGACATTAATAAAGATCAGCTGCTTTGAATGGAATAAATCATATTTTTACGCCGGCCTAATGTAAACCCACGCGTAAAGGTTACGTTTTGCCATGCAATTGCTTACCTGTGATGTCAATTTATTATATAGCCGTGCTTCTTAGTCTCAATATCTCTCAGTTCAGCTGCTCGGATATATCCTTCACCCTTTGTCTATAGACAGTACTGTCTTAAAACTGATCTCGCGCTTTTCCAGGCATTTCCATATACCAATGCAGACAGTATTCCCGAAAGAATGGGAGCCACTCACTCAGCTACCAATAAAAAGCCAAGAAGGTCTTCTTATTCCAAAACGAAATATTACTAGCAATCAACTTCCCATTTGAAAAAAAGTGAACGTTTTACAGAGGCAGGCTCGCCGAATGAGTCGACATTAGTATATTTCGGAAACCTTATCATGACAAATAAAGGCGCTGCCTTAAAATACAAGCATATTTGTTCACGTGATCCGGATCGCAGATTGTCCTGATTGAGAGTGCTACTCCAACCAGCTTCACCTCACAAATACATTTTAAAAGCAAGAGCACTAACATTCCCTCCAGCCTCACATCATCGTACAATCATTTTGCACAAGAACTCGCTCCTTCCTCGGCCACCGGATCGGAGTGTATCATTAAGACAAAAGCTACATTGCTATTTGAAACCCAGGCATAACAGAATAATAATAAAAACAAACGTTTAAATGATGGAAACAAACAAAAAAACACTTTAGTTGTCTTTGTTTTGAAAGATTTGATTTTGTTTTATTCTCACTGAATATCTTCACCTTTGCATTCATTTTCTTTTTTACTTTTACATGTAGGTCTGTGGATTGCACCGTCGCTGAAGGCAACATCGTTACGGTTTTATTGGGTTTGGTTTATTTAAAATGAAGATGCTCAGATATCTGTTTCCCTTTTTCACGCTGTTTAGAAAAGAAATCCGTTTATTATAGGCTACAGGAAACCACTGAAATATTGTTTGACTATTATGGTTTAGGCAATGACAGCAATGTATGACCTCCTCAACCAAAGAGATTCATCACAATCATCCCAAATTCTATATTGTTCTTTTCAAAAAGCAAGAGTGTGTAGTGATCCATATGCAAGCATGAAATGTAAAATTAGGTGCTTTAGTACTTCAATATCAGAGTCTAGATATTTAGCTATAGTTGTGCATTAGAATGCTTTTTTTATATTCCATATGCTTCTTAAACACATATTCTGTGACTCCACGCTTTTTTTAACCATGAAACAGAAGGTTAAATGCAAGTCGGTTATGTTATATGATCGGAGTTGGTGTACTGCGTGCACATGTAGCTGGATGGTACGATGGAGATGAAACGGTTGGGAACGCGGCCGAGCGAAGGATTGTCCTGAGGAGAGGATGCGAGTAGTCTCCCCTTGCAGCATATGTTCACGGGCTAATAAAAGTGAAAGATTTACAGTCCACGCCCGGCCCCCAACAGCCTCTCACCCTTTCAGGAATTACTGAGCATGATTTACAACGATGCAGATCACCGTCATCCCTCTCCAACAGTTCGCAGCACTTTATGGATAGATCTACGATCATAACGCCCCATTGCTAAACGAGTGGGTATTGTGGGGTTTTTGACATCAATGAAATGTATTGTTTTTGGATCGATGCCATTTTTTCCGTGCGTGTGCTTTTTATGCTGTTTTGTTGTTTTTGTTTTAATTGTAGAATTGTCAGGATCCAACATACACTTATTTGAGCAATACTTCACGTCAATAACTATGTGATGATTTTCCAGATAGACCTCTACAATGAATTCTAGCCCATGTCCTTTTTATCTAACCAAACACATACATCTCCGCAAATAGTCCCACTAAATCGGGAAAGAACAGCATCTCTGACGGATTATAAATCACAAAGAGGCCTTGGTTAAAGCCCTGGCGGCTAAGCAATAAACACTATCGCACTGGACTTCACATCTTTCTAAATGCATCGATATAGCACTATATTACACGAGAAAATAATTGCAGTAAAGTCTGCCTGTAAATGCTTTAAAAATAAAAGTAGCGCTGCCGCACAGTTTGTATTATTATTGATGCATGTTTAGATTGGGAGCGCTTCATGCTGAGGCTCTTTAAGCCAAAAAAAAAAATCACATTGAGCCTGAAGTTGCTTCAGTCTGTCCGCGAAGAAGACCGACTCAAAGGACGCTATTTATCAAAATTCTGACAGATATGTTTATTTGCTGTCTCAGTGCAAATATTAATCTTAAATGTTTACCTACCGATGCTCCATTGGCTGAAAAGCTGTATGTGCAGGTTGCGGTGGGGTGAGATACAGGACCGTTTGGATATTATTTTCTTGGATCTCTTCAGTTTTCAAGTCTGATAGAGTCCTCGCGATTAATGACGACGCCGTGTTTCAAGGGGACGTGCTGCATTAATTATTTAGACAATCACGTGGTCAAACAAAAAAGGTATAGAACGGAACCGTATACCGAATTCTATCTTGGGATGTCGACAGCGCAGTTTGATTTATCTTAACGGGTTGTTTCGATGGGAGAAGACATTTTCAACGAACAGCTGGAAATCAAACATGGCGGTTTGAGAAGCATTGTGAGAGCGGCGGTGTAGTCGGTGCGGTGTCATTGCCGATGGAACTGCGTACGGCTCTCATTTATTCTGCTCAGACATCCAGGTCAATACTCAGAAAGCCTTACTAAAAGCGAAGACAATGGAGCGATCCCATGCGTGGCGTGTTTTCACCAGGCACAAGGCTTATTAAACAGAAATAGATACTGGGAATGGTTTTTGTATGCTGTTTGACACACACACGAACATATCAACATTTAATATAGCCTATGTATATATATATATATATATATATATATATATATATATATATATATATACCACACACACACACATTTTACATCTGTATAGTCGGTATTGACCATGCATATGCAATATATAGGCTAAATCTCTTTTAAATCCCAGCAATCATACTGTCAGTAAACTACTCCACATGCATGTTTGTAAGGTGAATGTTTGAGATGTTTTGCCAGAAATAAACTTCACATTTTGTCCTCCCTGCAGTGTTTTGCTTTACTTATTCTCTCTCTCTCTCTCTCTCTCTCTCTCTCTCTGGTTGTGATAGAAGTGGCTTTTATTGACATTAAAAGTCTGTACATTGCCAAGCATTGGTTACATTTCAGACACACACTTACATATGGTTTAAAAAGTTGATCAAATTATTAGTACTAGTATTTTGCCTCTCACACGTTTACTTAGCAATCTATGTGTTGCAACAATGACATGTTTTACAATAGTTGTTAATACTACTATAACCTTACTCTAACAGAAAACTATTTACTGTTTTCATGCAGGCTTACTGTTTTTGCAAACAAGAGCGCCTCCAAACTGACTTGAGAAAAACTTGAGAAGTTTTGTCAGGTTAACCTCACTACGGGGTACATATCTGTCCCACAAAATATGGTGTAGCCCGCAAGCACAAACAATTTCAGTGCTGATGGACGACCAAAGGGGGAAAAACAAACCAAAGAAAATTAAATGATATAAACTATATTTAGCATAGTAATGATCGCTTGCAACTCTCTGTATTTTTAATAATACCAAAATTCTTATTTTCCGGGTTGTCAGTAATGCTTTGACTTGATATTTTTAATGATAAAAACACCTAGAGGTTTATTTATGGATTGTAGTTTCTCAATTACTTGCAGAATAACCATGGTTTTAATGCGCAGGACTCATCAGCAGAAATGCATAAAGTGCAGATTCTAAAAAGTCAAACGGTGTGGCAAATAATCACAGTTGTAGAACAAATAAATATGAACACTGGCCAAAATCACGTGCTGATTTTTTTTTTATTATTTAATTTTCTTTTCTTTTAAAAAAGCACCCCCTCCTCCACACGAATACATTTTTAGTGCATCTGTGTGCAGAAAGCTTCTGAGAGAACCGGCTGAAGGTCCATCAGGTCAGGAGTGTAGAGGTCAGTGCTCGCGGCTCAAAAGCGTCTAATGCAACAGAAACTGTGTCCTCTGGATGAACCTGCCCGCAAGGCTTTTGTTGAACTTCTGTAAAAAATACCTTTTCATGCTCTCAACGTGAAGGCTTCAGTGTGAAGACTCCTTCGCAATGCATGTATGCCTCGTGTTTTTGTTTAAGGAGACAAAGACACCACAATGATAGCAGAGCGTCTAAGTTTAATCACTGTTGGAAAACCATATCAGATTTAACACCAATCCCTTTTCAAAAATAACATGTGTATGAAAGTGCTTGATAAAAACGTGTTTTCCCTACAGTATCTCAAGAGTTTCTAGTTTCAACACAATATGACGCCGTTTGAGGGAAACCTCTCTGCATATTATTTAATTACTGCAAAATATGCCTGTAGAAAATATGCACAATATACAGAATTATATACATATATTTATGAACTTAAAAACTCAAATCTGAATTTGAAAATTACTGAACGGACACTTACGTTCACGTAGAACATAAAGCTTTTAACATACTTAATAAATAGAAGGTTCAAACATCTTGAGGGCTAAAAGTGTGTCTAAAATGCAAAATAAAAAGATGCGTTTCAAGAATTTCAGGCAACATCTGGAAGACAGTAATAATGCTTCTGCGGTTGTAGTTTTATTGTTTACAAAGATGTCGGGCGGGATTTATAGCGGTGTATAAGGCATGGAGTATCCGTGTCAAAGAGAGACATTTTTCTCGATTAAATAGGAGATGTTAAAAAGTTGCAATAAACAAATCTAAAACGTCTATAACGATTTTTTTAAATCACAAGAAATGATCAAAATCCTTGACCGAAATATAATCTCTTAGAAAGTAAATTAACGAGGCGCGCAAACGAGGCTGAGAAGGACATTTTTCAGTCTACAAATAAATAATTTCCCAGGCAACGATTTTCCCCTTATTATTAACTCATTTTATTCAGCTTTTATCACTTGCACCCTGTCGACTTTAGTACAAAAAACACCTAAGACATTCGTAATTTATTATATGCTGGACATTAAGCTCTGTTTGATATTTAAGTTGGGGTGAATTCTCGCCATAGGTGTAAACTTGCCATAATTCTTTTAAAAAGAGGAAACGGGTGATATACAGAGACTTTTAAAAAATTGTGTAAATATGTTACTAAAACGATCCATGCTCTGAAACAAATTTGGCAAGTTTGCGCAAAATAGCGTAAGCTTTATAAATTCTTTTTTTTTTTTTACCGTACCTCGTGGTGGCATGTGAACCATCATTCGTTGCCTCATATCCTCTTTGCCTCAGGGTTACAATACTGGAAATATTGAAATTTGGGATTTTAATGCATAGCAGCTTTTACGCTGCATTTAGTCAAGGTGTGTGCTTCTGGTTCTCAGTTTTTGGCACTTGTACCCAACATGTCATGATTTGCTACCATGCAATGTCAAATAAAGCATTGTCTATTACATACAGTTCATCTGTACATCTGGCGGGAGGGAGAGATATCCACTTATAAAGTTGTAATCTCTGTCTGGCTGTCCTTCTGAGCGTGTTGTGCATGCTGATTTCCAGCTGACGCCGATCTCCCTTTCGTGTTAGGAAGTTTGTGATCCTTTTTCCATTTCATTCTTCTGTTCTGAAACCAGATTTTAATCTGTCGCTCAGAGAGACAGAGGGTATGCGCGATTTCGATGCGGCGCCGTCTTGTTAGATACCTGTTAAAATGAAACTCCTTTTCGAGTTCGAGAACTTGCTGTCTTGTGTAGGCTGTCCGAGAACGCTTGGGTTCCGCTCCTGTGTAATCCGGATTCACTGAGAAAGACACAAACACACTTTTGTTAGGAAACAAAGAATCCAACTATTCGCTCCCTAATGCTTGAAATGAAAAAAGAAAGAAAAAAAATCCCACTTACTCGAATTTGATCTACCAAATATCTGTACTGGAATCATTTGAGTTTCGGTGAATTTATATTTCAAACTTTACCACTGCTAAATTATTCAGCTCAAAGCTTTGGGCCAAGTGGACTCTCAGTCCTGCAATAGTGGCCAACACAGCTAGCGGCCTATTTCCTAAGCAATAAAAATTTATGGCTGGTGTAATTGGCGGCCCCTTCAGAGGAACCCATAAATATTTCACTGAATGATTTTAACTGTGACTAAAACAGCAGAATAGGGCTGGCCTACAAGCAGACAGCGAAGAGAGTCAATCTTACCCGTAGTAACGTGCACTTTCTTCATCCATGGGTAAACTACAGCAGGCTGCTTGGCTGGTATCCCGTTCTGGCTCTTTGTGTTTTGTTGTGGTCCACAGGTCCTCGGTCCGGATATCTGGACTGCAGGACACTGCTCTGTCTGTGCGGGGAAAGGGCTGGGGTGGCTGGCTTGCTCCTGCGCATGACCCCGCGGCTGCACCGACGAGCCCTGGACAGTGTTACAACTGTAAGGCTGTTCAGGGTAGTTTGACCGTGAATAGATTCCGGGATGCTGGAAATCAGTGTCCTGCGACGGACTGTAGTAGCCAGGGCTCTGCTCAGGTATATAGCTGTTCTGAGAATATTCCTCACAAGGAGGAAATTTTGGATCCACATACTTGGAGTTCACCATGTACGAACTCATGGCCATTAATTTCTGAAGGTAGGAAATACTAATTTTTCTCGAGTTGTCTTTTTTTCCTCCCTCCATAAAGCCCTCCTACTTGCTGTCAACTGAATAAAGTTAGGCTACCATGTGACCAGCTCGGCCAATCGAGGTGGAGGGACTTCATCAACCGAGAACGAAGCTGTGCACACCTAGTAGTTGATTTCACAAACTTCACATTATCTCTCAATTAGGGCGGTAACAATATAATATATAAAATGGGACTGATTTAATACAAAACTAAATAAATAAACAAACAAACAAACATCTGTTTGTGTACTGAGATCCAGTTGGCAATGCCCATCATCACAAGTGAGGATCAATGCTTACACATTTCATGATATCATATAAAAACATGTATGTGCATCCCATGTGCATGTGGCCCATTTGGTAAATTAATATTCAACCAAACTAAATCAAACCCAACCCAGGGATTTGGACTGGTAAAAACAAAACAAGACAAAAGATAAAAAACGGCCCAAGGCACAAAAAGAGTCACATAAAGCCAGCAGACAATTGATGGAGACCGTCTTTGTCATGTAGAGGTCACGCAGAAGTTACTGGAGTCTCATCGTTCCAGCGCTTCTCATCCTTTCAGCTCGCTGTAAAGAGCGCCCTGGTTCGCCATCAATGCGCCGTGCCAATCAATAATCAAACGCCACATAAAAGAGAATAGCCACTTGGCAGTCCATAAGGTGAGACCAGGGAGCAATGCATGTGCAAAGTTTGTCAACGTTTTTACAAAATACTGTTCACCTTCATTTGTGTTCCCTGTCCTGTCTCTCGCTCAGATTTACGCTTAAAAAAAGGTTAAAAATGTTGACTTGTTTAGGTGAAAACGAGAAGAAACGCAGTACAAAGCACCGCCACGCACTAACCAGAGGCAATGTTGACACAAATGATCAAAAGCATTTCATATCAGTTCACGTAATCAAAACCACCTCGTCATATCGCGCAATTATATGCTTATCATTTCATATTCTCCAGTAAGACAGTAGTTCTTCGTTGCCATATGCTGTTTTTCCAAAGCAATGTGCATGCGCTTCCCGTACATTATATGGCAAAAAAAAAAACAGACAAACTTTTATTCGAAGTTCTTGCATCGACCATATACTCCCCTAGAATCGAATCTGTGACTGGCATGTTTTTCACACAAATTCGGTTCTACAGGGTATATATAGACGACGGCATGTATTCGCTCAACAGAAAAAAAAGTAAATTCTTCATACAGTGAATTCGTTACTGCAAACTCAAACGTGTCTCTTTAAGTATAATTCATTTTCGAGATTACACTAAAGTTTGATTTTAAAACACGATTCAGTGCTTTTTAATATTTTTTTGATAATACAAGTTGTTTAATAACGGGGGGAAAAAATCTCCAAATAGAGTCCCCTAACTCAATTTCTTAGACCTGTGCTTAAATCTGTGTATAATAATCACAGTCTTAAAAAGATCTCACGTTATTATATTTATCCAGGTATAGGACTGAAGGCTTTGTGCTCAATTCTACTCACTGTGAGATGCTGTCATGGCAGGCAAATTGATCAGGTGGTCTCAAAACTGTGCTGTTTGGATACCGTGAAGAAGCATATAAAGGAAGGCTAAAGGTCGAGAGGTCAAGCCGAATCATTTACAACACACATCACAAAGTTTCATTATTTTTTTGCAAGGCGACAGCGGTAGCGGAAAAGGAGGGAAGTTCATGGATAATACATGACCTCCTCTGATAACCAGCTCCTCTGGCCCTTCGCTCCCGGTCAGCAGACCAAAACTGCCGCAAAGCATTGCATCTATTAAAAACAGGAACTCTCAGTATTTTAAAATATGTACCCATGTTTGCCGTTTCATCTAAATTTGGTTAACAAAGACGTTATCTTTAATTGTTTTTCCTATATAGGGATTTAGCATTAAAT
>JAUYWG010000042.1:2882881-2904383 GCA_034779775.1 Enteromius afrohamiltoni
ATGACATATATTTTGTACGTTTTACTTAGCAAGTGTAGCTATATACCTTTTTAATTTTTAATTTATTTAATTTTTTTGTTAGACAGCGTGACCCGCGTTTCACCCTGCTTTGCGACTTGTTCTGTCGGGTCAAAGCCAGATGAACAAAAGAATGAGACAGTCACCAATTGTGGTGACCTCTAATTTTAAATGAAAAGATCTCCTGCTGTATTTAAAAATATAGGTATATTAATACTAATAATAATTCGCATGCACATAGGGGTTTCTGTGGTAAGAACCGAGTCGATTGAATCAAGGCGGAAATAATTTTTTGTATGCAGAATTGACGGCCATTCTTTAATAAACGACAGTTTTTATGATTTAATGATTTTTTTTAAAAATATGCTCGACTCAAAAGAGAATTAGCCACAGTTTGGCTATTATCGAATGACATATCAGATCTTTTTTCCATCTTCAGTTAAAAAAAATATATACAAGAATACACAGATGCTATTAAACTGGTGAATGTTTATCTAAAATTATAACCAACCCAAACTCTAAATCGTTATTTAACTTAAATGGTATAGTTGGATAAAAAAAATAGTAAATTATGTATATTTTGCTTACTTTTGCTTACGCACGCGCATAAAATAATAATAAATAAATAAATAAACTTGCAATTGTTAATAAAGACCATTTAATTGAGGCTTAAGTGAAAGCGACTTCTGTTCTTTTGTGTTTTGCTCAATTTAAACAACCACTTATTCAGGAAAAAGAATTAACACAAAGTATAGATTGTTAATGGTCAGAAAGACCGTTTCTTTTGCTTGGGGGCGCTAGAGAGCTGGTCAATAAAACCAAGAAACCCCGCTTATTAGATCAGTTATATGTCACGAAAGCGCGCGTATCGACTAAATTATGTTTTCGTTAAGCCAAAAGCCATCTCTCTAAAATAAACAGCAGGCTGCATTATTTTATCCCAAGGAAGCGCACTACACAACAGGTGTAAATATGTAGCAATCTGGGAGGTCAAATGCAAAAGAACAGCTCACATAAAAGAAGTTTGTTCGTATTTTAAAATATGTGGTAATTAAAGACAGCTCTTAATACAGGCCTATGCGTATTTCTCACATGGAAACCAACAAAACAATCGTTAACAAATAAATAGAAAGTAGCAATGGCCTATAATGTTGCCATCGTTGCATCGAAAATTAATGAAACTTAATGAAAATAATAATTATAATAATAATAATTGAAATCATGCATACAAGTTAAGCCTCGATGAATCTTTCATAACGTGGCGCCAAAACCTACTACTGCATAACATTTAGCTACGTCACCTCCATTACAACCTATTTTTTTCCTCTCCATAGTTATCCAACCACTCAAAAGTGTGCAGAACTACACAAGAGGATCCACAGACACAAACTAGCGCTGGTTTGGAGGCTGACCATATGAAACCACCCTAAACATTATGGTAGAATTCAACAACGCACAAGTTCAGTGACACGAGCTGAGGAGCTTACCTCCAGAAGCAGGAGTATCGCGCAAAGCGTATCGACAAGTTTCTACATCCATGATCGAAACAAGCGTGGAGCCTCTTTCCTCTGCAGCCATACTGGGATCTTTTCGAAACCGTCTGAACGACCTTTCTAATATACAATGTGAATTATATTTTGGCTTGTCAACTCCCTGGCCATAAAACAAAGTTTAATGGTATCACGTGCTTCCCCACAGCCATTCATGACAGCGCGCGGGTGCCATAAATAATCCTGAAAGTTGCACTTATTCAATAATGGCGATTACTCTGATCTCAGGAGGAAATAAAGACAGGGGGTTCAATTCGCGTTCACTGCACTCACAGGGGGAAAACCAGAGATTATTTCTTGTATCCTATTCAAATATTATGTCTAAGATATATTTTGGCAAATACGTTTTGTAGTTCTTATCCGAGTAGTGTGTTTTTAATTATGACGAGAATTATAAGTTATTGTGCCACACTGTAGGAAAAATGAGGTGTTTTTGAAAATCTCTGACGTGTGAACTAATGGGAGATTTTTTCTGACTGTAAATTCAAGGTTTAAAAAAAATACTAATAATGCATCCCTAGTGAGAAAGACAGAGAGAGAGAAACCTTTAGCGACATATGGCGTTTTGTAGACATGTAAAATGGCCATGAAAACGTTTTTGTATCAGGTATTAATATTAAAGTATGTTTTACTGTTAAAATACATTTTCTCACAGTTTTTTTTTTTTTTTTTAATCCAGATATAAATTAACAAACTGTTTTGTCGACTGATAATGTGAAATATTTCACAGCTCATTGAAGGGGCATGAAAAGTGTGCAAGGCAGCGTTTCAAACTAATAGACATTAATTATCTAGGATATTTTAATTATTATTATTTTTTTCTCATATTTTGGATAGATTATGATCGCAATAAACTGTTAAAATGTAAAGCTGATGAGACGTGAAACTGAATAGGCAAAATAACAGTCAGTAATTAAATAAAATATCAAATAGTTCAAGTATTGTTTGGTTTCAGCATTTCTTGCTGTTAATAAGAGACCTGCGTTACTGTTACATCACATGACTGCGGTAACCAATCACAGTTACAGGAAATGACCTCGAGGACAAAGATGCAGATAGCGGGCGAGTCAGTCCCAGAGTGTTAGACAACAGCGCCGCCTGCCGACCGAAGCAGACACTGCCTAGGTGTCCTGCACATGACACGCTCCTTGTTATCGAGCAGATATGTTTGCATAGATGCTAATACAGAAATACTCAATTGAACGCTTACTTACATAAATACATACCTAATATACAAAACAACATGTATATTTTGAATATCATCACTTCAAATAATGCATATAGTCCACACAATACACATTTGCACATGCACAGTTGTGCTGCTTCTTTTAAAAATAAATTACTTCATGTAATGTATCCTACACATGTTCGTGAAAATGCAACACTGTAAATAAAACTGTAAAAATGGTTGAAAGTAATTCAAAACTATTTGACGAGAATTATAAAAATAGCCTACTGTTTCAGTTTAATATTACAGTACACTCTTGGCTAGCATTTTACCAAACTTTTGTTGCAGCAATAATAACAATAAATACAAATACTGAAATTAAGCGTGTTCTGAAGTCACTGAATTCCATGTGTAGGCCCGTGCGAGAGAGTACGGCTCTGGTTTCGTTTGTAGGCTCCTCTCGCTTCTCTTGCCGCATTGCAGTGAGGTTGTAAATACCTCTGCAGCGGCCTGTCAGCTTACTGTGAAATACTGTCTTTGTTCCCCTTCCCAAAAAACTGCGCCATTCTCACCATTAAGGGAGGCATACATTAAAACACACAACAACTGCACATCCACAGTTTCACGAACATAGCATTCATACATTTTACAGAATGTCTCCATTTCGCCTCGTTTTTCAGAAATGCTCAGAAATGAAAGCTGGATGAACAGTAACGTCTGAATATTTGAAATGTATGTGAATGATTGTTTTTATGCACATCATGTATATTATGTAAGCTATATTTCTCTTGCATTTTCACATTTATCATCAACACTTCTTTATGTTCATTTTGTTTTTACAATATACACAGAAACTAGCAAAATAAAACACGTGATAAGTGCTAACATTAAAAATAAAAATGACAAGATACGCAAAATCAAATCATTTAAAATTTTGCGTACGATTTAATTTTTAATTTGAGCATTTTTTAAGATTTGCTTCCTGCTTACTACTAGCACAACAGCCTTTATTACTAACAATACTTGAATTAAGAATGTTTTCATAAAGCTTCGCATATATCACATTCAAAGCTGTGAGTCAAATCGCGCATTTCTGTCAAATGGGTCAAATTAAGATCTAGTAAAGTTAGGCCAACATTAAAAAAGCACATTGCCGTAAAAAATAACAAGCCGTTTTAAAGACGCATTCTTCTAGCTTTCAGTAGAATCCAAAAGGAAGCTGTTTGATTTCTCTTTTAAATGCACAAACAGTTTTTTTTTTTTTTTTTTTTTTTTTTTTTTATGAGCTCGCATGCAGCTGTCACAATCTGAAATTATTATCGTAAAACAAAAACCTGCTGGTAGTTTCTGACTATGCTATGACGGTGACATAAATTGTCCAGCATGTTCAATCTAATAAAATACAAACTTACCAAACATAGCCCTGTAATCCGTGTTTTGCCTCTTGCGCTGCAGGGGAATATTATGAAGCTTCTTTCAAATCAGTCGTCCAGTGCTGTGTTGCTTGCTCTGTTTAGAAGTGCAACTCTTGTAGCACCCACAGCATCTGACAACATACGTAACCGATAACGCACGAGCCTCGAATTTGTCTCCTCGGTCTGTGACACAGATAGCAATACGCAGCAAAATTAAAAAAATATATGCGCAGACAGTGTGTTTTGGATTTGGAGCCTTTAGCCACAGAATGTAGTGGAAAAGTCGCTTGGGAAATCAGGAAAAGGGGTCATGAAGACGTTTGCGTCTTGCACATGACCAGTGGCATCCAATGACTGACGAAATAGGCTCATAAAAAGATCTATTACAAAGCTGTAAATTGTCTTCTAACAAAAAGGAATCCGGGCTGCCGCAAAGCCTCCAGTTTTTGCGCATAATGACTGAGACAGCTGCACTTCCTCAGCACAGAAAATACAGTCATAGACATCTGCTGGGAGAGAGTGTGTTTGTGTTTGTGTGAGAGATAGTAAAAGAGAGAGAGAGTGACAGAGAGAAAGAAAGTGGAATAGGAAAGACGCGCTTAAATGTTCCAAATCTGTAAAATGTGTCAAATAATTGAATTGGTTCAAGTTTAGTCAAGGCCTACCTAGAAATCGAGCTGATTGTAGCTATTAGCACCGAGGATCTGTAAAGAATGATGTAATAACAACTTCTTCAAATTCTCTCAACGCACAATATTAGAAAACACGCTATGAATTGTGAGGAGGTAAATGTGTCTGCAATGTCTTTCATATTTTGAATCTGAATAATAGAAATTGATCATTTTATAAAATTATACATACAAGACAATCGAAATTACACAGTCATATAGTTCTCGCTGTGTGCTTTAATCAAAAGAGCATTATACATGAATTTGTTAAACACATAAAATCTGAGGCTGGAGACGATTTTATAGTTTATGTGCAGTATTGTTGTCAAGAATAATATACAATGAAATTAACATTTAATAAAATTCGTTATTCATCTTTATACTGCTAATTTAAAAAGCATGCAGCACTCTTCTTTTCTGTTTAAAATGTATTTTACAGTAAATTCATTATTATTAACGAAATCGAAATAAGCTTCATGTGTTTATACTGGATATATCAGTTAATATATACATATATATATATATGTGTGTGTGGTTGCATGACGTTTTTTAATTATTTCCCATTGCGTTTAGTCACCTTGTTTTATTAAGCCTCTTGATTTCACTTGAGGAAAAATAGCATGTGCGCGTACACAGGCCTGCTAAAAGACGAAACGAAATGAATGAAGTATTTAATTCAAATAAAACACTCAAGATTAGAAAAAGTGGGGAGCGTGGAGAGGTAAGGGGGTCTTGAACGGGAACGCCTTTATAACCAAAGCAAAGCTACAGTAATCTGAAAACAGTTTTTTATGCCCGACGACCTTGAAGTCTCATCCAAGGGAACATCTGAGACGGAGGCAAGCGCTGATTTAGGCTCGCTGGTTCCGAGCCAGTATTACAACCGCACGATTTACAGGCGCGGTTTTGTAGCGACCCGGCCTCTCGCGGTGTCGTAAAGACCCGCTGTCTTTGAAAGTTATCGTGTGCGTAAAATTTAGAGCGGTCGCAGTGACACGTAATTCCACCAGGATTCGACTGATAACTGGCGCTCTGTGTCGCACATTAAATGATTGCATCAGTGCTCGGCCGTCACCAGACGCCTTCACATGCCTACCGTTCAGCGTTCTGTGGAAATGTTGATCCGCAGGAGAGGATACTTCGTCCAGTGTGTTTCGTGAAGGGTCGACAAAGTGAGAACTCATTGATGGTGTCAGATCGTTACTCATTAATGCCGGTGGAATCAGATATGATTGAGAGCTGCTGTTATTGAATGGTGCATTTGGGGAACAGGCCCACAGCCAATTTCTACAGCATGCCTCCAAACACGTTAGCTTTTAGTTGTAGATCACATGACAGACAGGGAGGGAGAGGAAGGAAAGGGAAATTAGATCAGGTGTATGTTTTGCTCTTTTCCGTCAGCAAAATGCTGCACTGGTTCGGCGTATTCTGCGTGTAGTAGGTACCACTACCATACTATTCACAATGACATAATAATAATAATAATTAGAATGCGTTGTTTTATATAATTATCAGCATTATATATAGTTTTAACGGATTACTATTATTTTTTATAACAACAACATATACACACATATATATATATATAATATTTAAAACTAGATTTAGTTTATAGGCTAGTTGTTTGGTAACAGATGTATGAATACTAGACAATATAGTCTACGATATATATATATATATATATATAGATAGATAGATAGATAGATAGATAGATAGATAGATAGATAGATAGATAGATAGATAGATAGATATAGATACGGCTTTGCAGCATGTGTTCATGCATGCTGTTTTGAGTAAAAAAAGTTATTACTTTTCGTTTCTAAGGCCGTTGTCCTGCCTATTTTATTTGTATTGAAAAGGAAAGAATCATCATGTCAAAGCGAAAGTAAAGTACAATAAACTCTAGCAGGCCAACCTCACTTAGTAATCTACCTTTAGCCCAATTGGCATGTGTCATTATAAATATAATAAGCAGATACGTATTTGATAGAGAGCTCGCAACCCCCAAATCGCCGTTATAATGTATATTAGTACGTTTTATCCGCAGCACTTTTCTACAGTCTGTTTAGTCACACAGTGCTCCATATTGAGATTCATGCACGCTGGACAAATTCCTTTGTTCTTCTTCATTTATAGTTTTATTTAAAACAGACACCATGCATACACTGGCAAAATGTAACGAATATGTTTGTCTCGAAATATAAACTTTCTTGAAGCAAAGTCGAATTTAGGTAATTTTACACTAGCTATCCTGTTTTGTTATTCGATTAAGCTCCTGTAAGCAAGTGTGCACAGCCACGGGCAGCCCATTATTTTCACAGATCAGCTATGCCCTCTAGTGGCAATAATGTGCACCCCTGTTTAATCTTGCATTCTTAACAAATTGCAGGGTGCATCATGTTTCTTTTTTGCAGTCATGTTCTTTTAAGAATATTTTAAAGTATATTCGTACAGAATCTGAAATGGGTGATGCAACGACTCTATAATTGGCTGATCATTTTCTAAAATGAACACGTTCCTGTTGCATTTTTGTTGTAATAGTAACACCCAAAAAAGACTGCAAGCTTTACGTTTTGTGGAGTCTAGCGTGTCGTGAATAAACGTGACTTTCAGTGTACTGGGGGGGTCGATGTTGCTTTAGTCTCACCATCAATAGCCTACATCGACCAGACGCCCCGTAGAAAAGTGTCTACGTTTTTGTGTGCAAGTAACAGACACAAAGAACCAGTGAGGTTAGTTTCAAAGAGAAGAGCAATTACAGTCCTGTACCATAAACTCATTTAGTCCAGACGTCTAGCTATTTCTATAGCTTTATTGGACCTCGTTTCTTCCTGCTCTAAAGCAATTCTTGCTACAGTCAGACGATAAATTGGGGTTCTTTGCAACACCTTTTCTTTCTTTTTTTTTTAAAACAATATTGCCTAACAATAAATCTGTATTTTGTGTTCAGCATGAAACAAAATTAGTATTGTCGCAGGTCATAGCAACATAAAATCGCATTGCTGTTATTTAAAAAGTCTGTACATACAGTAGCGTGCAGTCGACATTGCCCTTTATTTGTAAAACGGTCTAAAAAATTGAACATTTTCACAGTATGTGCACGAGTAGAACAAAGCTTGTGACAAAACAGACTAATGTTCGATTTTCTTGTACAATTTAGACCATATTTATGCATCTACCACACCAGCAAGAGCTCGAGAAATAAAGTCGTTTAGTTAATACGAGATTGTACATAATGCCCAATTTAAAGAAAAGTAAATTGCATAAAGAGCGGGGTTTGCATGCATTATGGACAGAATTAAAGATAAGCACGTGAAGAACTTATCAGATCACGAGCCACATCCTAAGTTCCTGTTAGACATCTTTGTTGTAGGGTTTTGTGTAACTTTTACGAAAACTGAGTGAACTGCTCCACCATGGTGCTGGGGAACAGATTTTAGGCGTTTTAAGCCACATGTAACCAATTAATTGTGGAATATTCATTTATTTCAAGTCAATGAAATAATAGCGACATAAAGAGAAGATATGAAATCTGATTAAGTAAATAAAAAACGTATCCTGAACCAAGCATACTACAGGCGCGCGCATTAGCTTTTGAGCAGAAGCGCACAGTTCACTAAGGATCTTTGCTGCTCCTCTCTCGGTTCATCTTCTTCATTTTCATTCTTCTGTTCTGAAACCAGATTTTAACCTGCCGCTCTGTTAAATTCAGGATTCGTGCAACTTCATAACGTCGATCCCTTGTTAAATACATGTTGTAAAGGAACTCCTTTTCTAGTTCCAGAGTCTGATATTTTGTGTAAGGGCATCGTTTCTTTCTTGTTGATCTCGCATGGATCCAGTTTGCTGCCGGGTTGCCTGAAAGAAAAAGCACGTAAATAAGCTTATAATGTCCACAAGTGGACCGCGGCAATATCAAAGGGAGCTTTACGTTACATGTATCCATTAAAATATTGTGTAGTGAGTGCGAATGCAGCTATTTATTTTTATTTGTTAAATATATTTATATTGTAAAAATATATATGAATAAATAGCATTCTCACAGACGAAGGTAATATTTCGGCCCGTGGTAAGAGCTCGGACACTTTTATAGGTTTGTAAAAGCTCTAGTTTAGGACAGTTGGAAGGTTGTAAATCAGGGGGCAATTCCTTTTACTTACTTGGGTCAAGTTGTTGTTGTTGTTTTTCGTCTTTAGGTTCACCGTGACTCGAAATATCATTGGCGACCGTTTCTTCAGTAGCTTTGTCTGCGCTCTCGGATACAGCGCTGCAGCTAAACTCGGGAACCACCGGTGTCTCCGCTTCAAACGCCGCGCTTTCAGTCCTTTTCGAGGGTAAACTTTCAGTCTTTGTACCGCTGTGCCGACTGCTGGATTGGAACCCTGATAGAGAGATGTGGTTTGAGACTGGTTCGATCCAGGAGCGCACGTATCTGTTGTCTGAAAGATGGGTCTGGTGGACGTATGGGTGGTAAATTCCGGACACAGCGCCAGCAGACGGCTGATGAACCGAGGTCCAGGACGCAGGGAACACGGCTGACTTGGGGGCGAAGCTGCAAGACGAGAAGTCCGCGTTTTCCCCCACACCTGACGGCCTCGCCTGGACGTAACGCGTTCCGTACACATCCTCCGTGTCGTGTCCCATAATAGAGTCCACATAATAACTACTGAGAGCTGAACTACTCGACATTTTTGGATCCTTTCGAACACATATAAAACGTTACTGTGTTTCAGAAACCTTGCCTCTGAACAATCATAGTATTTTTCGCTGCCTTCATCTCCAGTGATTGGTTACATGAATCACGTGATCATATTTACTAATACAGAGAGTAAATCAGTCGCTGATAACGGTATGTTTGATTCGTACTCTTAAAAAATAAGATAAGAAATGATTTTCCTCTCAGTGGTATTCTGCGTCCGACCGGTTTTAGACCACGACTGTTTTCTTTAACAAGGTCGTATCAATGCATCCATTTCTTTCAGTGCCAGCCCTCTCCATTGATAGCTTAGCAAACGATTCCAGCAGCGTAAAATCTTGCAAAATTTCGTCATAAGGTATGTCATACTCTAACCTTGTAAAGTATTTTATAGAGTACCGAGTTGCAAGTCCTCGTAAAATAAATGTAATAACATGCTGTAAAACAACGAACCACCGCAGCCTCACAGATTCTCATATTTTATAAACGGTCCTCGTTGCTTTAGTGTAAAAGTTTGATACTGGCTGTGAGGTGTTGTAAGACTGACACGGGAAGTAATATTTGTGTATATTTTTGGTACTTATTGAAAAGCCAGTCATAGTATTTTATGTGTATCAATAAAATCTTTATGAGGTGCATTTGATTATGTATTAATGTTCCCTTAATAAAAAAGACTCTTGGCATTTCAAAGCGTCTTGACCCACGTGTCTGTCACTAAATAATAATAAACATGCGATTATTCTTGTCTTTTTAGATAAAAATATACGTCGAGGTGGCGACTACTATGATCGACGGTAATAAAGCGGATGTTGCTACGTCACATTATAACAAAAAGACCGAGTGGATGATTTGTATAAAGAGAGCTTAAGCGCAATTCTTTGCATATGTCTTCCGTCTGATTGAGAAAGCAATGTGCTAAAAGGTTATTTGTCCGCAAGTTGTTACTGAGAGCTCAGCTGTTACAGTTTGGGTCAAAATGATAATCTGCGTTCTGATCTGTGGTCACGCATCTGTCTGACCAAGTACCTATAGAGATACATTGTGTTTGTTTGTATGCGCATTAGAGAGAGCGTGGTCAGTGCTACGGAAGGAAAAATGCAGAACGTTGATATCATACACTTGTGGGAAGAGAAGATACGACAAATTCAAAATCATTTGACAAAATCAAGTTGAGGTTTAGATGTATGTGGTTAGAGTTAAGTTTTCGCAAATATTTTCGCGTGAATTAAGAAAACATTTGTTTTGTTTGTTTTTTAGTCACTGACATCCGTAAGGCACTTTTCATTTTTATAACTTGATTTAAAGAATTAAGAACTGCAAAGCAAGTTAGTATTCCGTTTTGGGCCTTTTTATACCAATGGACTAATATAAAATATATTGGACATGGACATCATTTTTCAAATCAATTTCAGCTGACATATAGGCCTAAAAATAAATGTATAAAATGACATGCATTTGGTATTTTAACATAAGATCGTATTTTGCATTTGTTTTAATTAGCTGGTTTGCCACGTTCTCTTGTCGAGCGCTCTTGCGCGCGCGCGTGTGTGTGTGTTTGATGGTAGTATTGGGGAGTGTAATATGGTCCTGATTAAACTGTGGTTTAGAAACGTTTTTATACAAATTTTACAACAAACATTATTACGACATAATGAATTTATTGACCGCATGCCACAAACATGCACTGATACAGACATATTTAAACATCTATTATACAGAAACATTTATACGTAATTATTTCACATAAATGTACGTTTTCACTGGAGAAAGAATGGGTACCCTTTACTTTCAAATGTGCTTTAATGTCCTTTTTTAGCGCAGATGTTTCTGCGACATTTTGCTCGGTCCCGCTTGGAACAGCCCGTTTCTATCTTATTATATAAGTTAAGACCTAACACCAGTTTTAGACCCTGTGAAACATACTGAAATACACAAGGCTTCACATTTCAAACGCAATCAAAGATGTAGCAACAAATGACAAAGGTTTAGCAACGATCACAACATTGGAACGTGAAAGTAGCCAAAACAATGCACACCGCCCTCGTGTCAACGTTATGCAGGAGAACACAAATGGACCGGAACGGGGAGGTAAGTTTTTAAAATGCTCTTGCGCTCATGCTCACGAAAAAGTGAGGTTGGATGTGAGTTCACGAATGCGATTTTCTCTACTCATCTTCTTAAGTTTCATCCTGCGGTTTTGGAACCAGATTTTCACTTGTCTGTCAGTGAGGTTGACACTTTTGCTTATCTCTAGACGGCGCTCCCGAGTCAGGTACATGTTGAATAAAAACTCTTTTTCTAATTCCAAGGTCTGGTGCTTTGTGTATGGACATCTTTTTTTTCTTCCACTCTTCGCGGTCAACCAGTTGCTTGTCGGTGTGTCGTTTTTTGATTCTGCAAAACAAACAGACACAGTGAGTGACCAGCAAAACAAGAAGGCACATTCAGACACAGTTTTTGCATGAAAAATAAAAAGCGTACGCCTATTGAAACAGTTCTCATAATTAAACCTATACCCAGGGTTCATTACAATTAGCACGACCTACTGAGTCAAAATAGAACATTTGGTCTTATGATGAAAAATGTCGGCTAGAGATCTCTACAGCGTACTTTTACTGAATAATAAATTATCATTATTCATGAATAATATATGATTAATTATCAGTTTTTCGTTTTTCAACGATATTACTCCTCATGCCTAATTTCAAACACGCAGATTTGGTTTCTTTTTACTACCAGGAAAGTTAGCAACAAATAAATCGCAGTGGGTGCTTCCTACATTAAAAGCGCATCCATTTTCGCGCTGCAAACACATTTCAGCGAGACTCTGTTGCTCATTTTGAGCAAAGAAGAATGTCAAGTCACTCGCAACAAAAGGTATTTGATGTTAACGCGCCCTCGCAGCGCTGTTTCCTGTTAAGGCTTTTACTGCAACCTGAGTAAGACTCCCATTAAACATTACGACTTTCGGGTTGTTTGTGTTTTATATTGGGTTTTATGATGCCGGAGCGTTCGCATTACACCAAGACGCGATTAATCCGTTTATTGTACCCACCTTTGCCTTCTCTGTGTGGCAATTCGGGGCTAGAGACAGACGCCTCAGTTGAGCAATTCTTCTCCTCCAGCGTGCTGACTTTGGGCTCTGGGCTCTGCGCCGGGGAAGAGCTCCTTGTGTCCCGATCGCGCGTAAGCTTCTTTTCCGCCTCGAGGAAGGGCGTTGACTGCGCCTTTGGAGTCACCCTGTTCAGCTGCATTAACGTTGTGTTCGGGCTCATCGTCTCGCTGTCATAGTCCGGGTTTTTCGCCGTCGCGTAAGTTTGACTTAGTCTAAAATAGCCAGGGACCGGAATCTCGGGACTATCAACGGAACATGTTTCTGGAATCAGGCTGGAGTACGCGGGTATCTCGGACGAACTGACCTTTGCTCTCTTGTCGGAGTACATACAACAGTTAGCTTCTTCTTTTATGCTTTGTGAAAATGTGCAGGTGGACATCTGGTTGAGCGGTTGCTCTAATCGGCAGGACCTGCTTGGATCTGCCCAGTTATCAGTTTGAGGTATGTACGAGTGGACGTTCATGCCCATGTTTTGGTGGTTTACTTCCCCCCGTTTGCCAAGAGACGGCAGGAGTCCACAGGTTTGCATTCCATAGGTTCCCATTTCTGCAGTGGCTGGCATGTACATGTTACTGCTGGAATAAAAATCTGTTCTGCACGCGCCTATCAAGGAATCTACCAAAAACGTGTTTGCAGCAGGAGAGCTGTTGGGAAAGGACATTTTGGAGAGTATTTTTGTAAGAAGCAGAGAAGTGTCCTCTGTGAGCTGACATATCTAGCAAAACAATCCCTGCATAACCCAAAGAGTCTCTCTGCAACCACATGACACTCTCACCAATGAAATTTGAAAATGGCCTTGAGACGCAGGCTCTTCCCCGTCACGTGGGCTCACTGACAAGGTTTGGAGTTTTAGACGTGGTCAACAGCGACACCTAGAACAAGGACTTGAAATTGGTTCCGAGACGTTCGAAATAACATTGTTAAATCCATTTACAGAATACCATATACAATAAAGACGACAAATGCGACGACATCGGACTAATATACTGTTGAAAAACGTGCAAGGACCAGGGAAATAAATGACATCATTCAACACGGTCTGCAGTGCATTCTTTTAACTCCAATTCAAGGTCAAGACAAGAAATGTCGGCAGACCCCGCAGAAGGAATTTCTCTCACATTTTCAGCAGGCAAAATGCAGAACGCAATGAGGCGGCGCGCGTGGGCCTAAACGCCGTTAACCGGATTAAGGGTGAAAAGCTACATTGTGATTTAATCTTTTCTTTCTTTGATTTTATCATCTATATTCTAATCTACACCACTGATGCTGCCTGTTCGCAGCGAGCCCGTTTTATCGGACGCAAAGGATACTCCATTGTGATTATTATATAATAATACCACGTTTGATGTTTGCTGTTATTTTCTAAACTAAATAAAAGAAACATTGTACTGCTTGTTAAATCAGAATTAGATGTTACCCAGGCTTGTGTATTTGATCATGTTAGAAATCACATTATCATGACGGCTATTGGTTTCTATATAAAACATAAAGCGGGAGACAAAGGTTTAAATACATTTTCTTCTTTGCGTAATTAATGCAGTTATTTTAAATGTACAGACTGAAGAGAGTTTTTTATAAATGAATTCATATGATAGTTTATTTATATGTTCATATGATGTAAATATAGAGTTTCAAACGCATTTACGCGTTGGTTTTAAACATATTTAGTCTACATCTTCACACACTCTGCGACAACTTGTTAAATGTAACAATCAAATTATTGTCAAAAGATATTCGTTATGACTAAATAGGCTAATAGGCAGATGTCTGCAGAATTAACAGCATTTACAAAGGTTACCAATTCAGTACTCGATACAATGAAAATACGTGCATAATCAGATGCTATCGTTATGCACTTGAATTAATTTTCAGAGTGTCCTTATTTTTCAGGATGCATAAAAACCTTAAATATAAAAAAATGCTCTACGGAGTTATGAACATGTGTATATAGAAACATTAACATGAGTTTAAGAAACAATCATGCCAGATTCTTTACAGCATTTTAATAAAGCATAAACAGCACGAATGCACGCGCTAAATTCCCTGGAAAGCAGGGAAGTTAATCGCAACACTATCAGTTCCCCCAGTTAAATACATATAAATATACATGAGAAACCAGACATAAACATCAAGCAAGCACGCAATTCTCATATTTAATGATCACATGTCAAATTATTATAGACCTACTAATAAATGCATCATTTATTTCTGTTATGAACATACAGGTAATTTAACTAATTTTCAATCTAGTAAATAGTGCAGATTATGATTCTTAGACAAAGGTTTTGTCTGGGTTATTTAATTTGTTGGTGTGTAATAAATAAAAAATTAAATGAGTAAAAATAGACCTACGATTAATGAGATGATGCAGAAGAGATGCGTACAATTTCCTAATTACCTAAATAAGCAGTGGACTGCTGCTACGTTATGCTAAAATCCATGTATCATTACAATAATTTCATTTTATTTTTCCCAGTGTTTACACGCTACTCTGCCGTGTGCCAAGGACGTGTTCACAAAATATATTTTAAAACTGAAAGCTGGTAAAGACCTGAAAAATCTGCTACGTTGTAATAGGCTATGCAATGGACTTGCAATATATTTAGTATGATATAACAACAAATGCGAAAGCTATTATTACTATTATTATTATTAACAACAAAACTACCGTAACAATCATAATAGTTATAATACTAATTCTAGTACCACCGGCTCTGTTTATGTAGACTACGATCTCTTTATTGAACGGGACGTTTCAGAACTGCACAACCAAATGTTAAAGCATGTAAAAGGCGCTGAGACTGGGCAGATGTATACTGTAATTGTAGAAACAAATTATATAGGAAAGAAATAAATCCTCCCTACGGCCCTGAAATATGTTTTCTGGGTGTTCGGGCTATTTTTTATTTTTTTCATGTTATTTTGAAATTTAATACAGCATCATTAATCTATTTAAATATAAAAGTGGAAAGCAATAATAACGTATTACGCGGCGTTATAAGAGATCACAGAACTCCGCTCAAGATCATAGTCATTGTTTCTGAGTACAGCTACACTTGGATTCCACACACCAGGTCAAATCATTGCTGTAAGTTCGCCCTCTCGTGGCTTCAAGCAGTACCAACAAAATATAAGTAAACATTAGGGATGCCTAAGATTTCTCACTATGACAGGGAAGATGTCGAAAAACACACAACAATATCGTAGTAAATTAGATATACCGTACACATGGCTAAAAATATAGGAAGATCAAATCTAGGGGGAAAGAGACCATCTAATAGGATTCTGCGTTTGCGTTGCACTACAGGACTCAGATTTGTTTTTCCAATATATTCTGCCTCCACAGAGGTAGTCGCTTCGTAAATATACGTCAACTCATGAAACAATAATCACCAACGAATAATTTATGCACCAAGAGTCTTTTGCAAGCTTTCTGCTTCTTTACGCATAGACTTAACAAAAACAGCAACGAAACACTCGCAGTAGGCCTATATTACTGCATTGTTGCCCTTTCCTAAATCCCATGAAAGAAATTCCGTAGTGATATGATTGCATTTATGTGGTTTTGTTTTACAGCATATCACCTTGCAAAAGGGCGTCTTTATAGAGTTGCTCGTGTATTCAGCTTAGCCCTGTGATAGGTAGCTGTATGGAGGCAGGTCAGTGTGTTTCGGTGGGAGCGAGAGGATGCAGCGGCCATATTGGTCCGTGCTGCACTGCGGCGCCTCTGAGAGGGCGTAGTTTTTCAAAGAGAACCTCAAAAAGGCGCCTTTACTTATTCAAAAAGGTTAAGGGTGACGACCTTGACATTACAGAAGTTCAAATGCAATATTTCATTTTAAGTTTTACATTTGTTGACTACATCTTTGTAAACCGCTGCGGAAAACAAGTTACTGTAACTAGCTGTTAACGTGCTGCAAGTGTCATAAAGCGGCCCGATAAAGCTAGAAATGAGGCGATGCGTAACGCGCAGGATTTCACTTCGACGATTTCCAAACAGAACACGTTTTTATTATATTTTCACTTTTAGTTGTGTCACTTACTGAGTTCACATCTTACTAGACAGAAAAAAGCAAAACATCTGCCCCCTTTGTGTTTCAGGGCAAAGTCGCAGTTGAAGTGGATAGTGGGTCCAATAGCCCCAATTTAATTTACTGCCCAGAGTTTATTGTACTGTCTAGACTGTTCAAGGTTTAGTAAATAGCCTTAGTGTAAAACAACATACAAGGAAAGGAATTAGTCAAAGACCATTAGTAAAAAAGAAAAAAAGTTACCACTGGAAATTTGTTTTCTTACCGTACGTTCCTTCTTCCTCTGTAATATATACTCTGTGTGTATATATATATATATATATATATATTCAGTAGGCCTATTCGTCTTAAAACAATAAACAGGCTTAACAGTTTGAAATGTAACTCTGTAACATAACTGTAACGTTATTTAATAACAAGAAATAACTTATACGCGCACCATCACACACACAAGAAGCGCCACAGCAACAGATAGAAATCTGGCGTATTTTTTATTTATTTAATACATAGATACATTACATGCTTCAAACGAATAAATGTATACACAGTTCTACCTCAAATGTAATTACGTACTGACTCGATGTAACCAAACGCATTGCTGCTGATGCAGTACTTGAATTTACTTGATGGATCAATCCAAAACACAATAAATAAATACAAATACAAAGCTACTGCATTTCAGTGGCGTTAACACAGAGTATGAAGAGATTGTCGAGGTACCTATATGTTCCTGATAACTCATAATTTCCATCGTCGCGATTACACTGTTGTAGATCATTTGTGCAGAATTTCAATCGCAGATCACATAGATTTTTGATAGCAAGTATTTTGCATAGTTTTAAAATACAGAGTTGACGTGAAAATAACCCAGATGTCCGACGAATGTCCGATGTCCCACAATTATGACATAACAGAATAGCCATCGTTTCATCGTCTCGGCCAATATTATGGCTTTCAGAACAATGGATTTCCAGTGAAATACTGGAGCCGATCTCGATTCAGCTTTTTCTCTTTCATCCTTCGGTTCTGGAACCAAATCTTCACTTGTCGGTCTGTAAGACTGAGCATTCTTGACAAATGCAGACGTTTCTCTTTGTTTATGTACACATTGAAAAAGAATTCTCGTTCAAGTTCTCGGATCTGGTATTTCGAATATGGGCATCTCTTTTTTCTGGACTTTGTTGCACCTATGAAAAGAAACGTAACTTCATTACATTGCACTGCATTTCAAGTCTACCCAAGCTTCAGGAGATTACATTAAAATTTCGAGTCAATCCCACACTTCAGCTTCTAGTAATGCAATGCGTAAATTGTTTTCAGAATGACGGAACTGTTGCGCAATCCACATTGCGGTTGCAAAAGCAAAACAATTAGAGAAACCAGATTGTGAATACATAGAATATGAAACAATACAAGCTCTGCCACAGGCGTTGGAAATACACACAAGCATGCAACGCAAGCGGCCCACACACACACACACTTAATATCGAAAAGCACGCACGCGCACAAGAGTAATCCCTAGGTGTGTTTTCATTTCGATTAAAGAGTTTCTCTTCTAAATTAGGATTTTTTGTGATAATATAAGTAACTGCCATTCAAACAAGCAATGAGACGAAGGTTTTTAGGTTTTTAAAACCTTCATTATTTATATGTGTATTTTTCTCATATCACGATCATGTCTTTACAACAATTCATGCGCGAATATGTGCCTATGTGTGTGTGTGTGTGTGTGTATATATATATATATATATATATATATATGTGAAATTCCATTGCCTGTTTATGTATAGCCTACATTGTGATCCGACGAAAGCGCCTTCCACATCGTAAAGATTTTTACAACAGCAAAGAGAACCTTACTAGCTACATAAAAACTTTTGCATGCTTATAAAGCGGCACATAAAAGCTAACCGATAAAGTAATGTGAATCGAACCGCCGTTAAAAGCGTGAACCTACTTGAGTCGTTGTTCTTCTCTTCATCGCAGGTTGATATCGAGGATTCCTCCTCTACGGTTTCCGTGGGGTCTCGTTTGGTCTGCTCCGCGCTATCTGTAGACACATCGCACGCAGCATCTCCGGGGACGCTCGTATCTGGCTTTTGTTTGGACTGCTCAGGGTTGGGCTTCTCAGAGTTAACAGTCTCAAAAAACTGATCAAATCCTTGTGGAAGTACCCCGTTTCGGCCGACGTTGGTGAAGAAATTGCACGAGGAGTTAGTAGCACCGTGGTGGCTGTACATGGAATCGTTTTTAAAAATCATTTCCGCTCTGTTTGATGACTGCAGGAGATCTCGGTGCATTATCTCCTCCGTTGAATAGTACGAAGCGTAATTACCCCTGTAATGCCATTTGCTCGGATGATCCAGTCCATAGTCCCTGAAAGTCACTTCACGAACAGGTTGGACTTGCGCTAGGTTGGAAGAATAGGGGAAATTGACTTGACACGATGTAGTTTGGGGTAAAAACGACGAGACCGACGAAAAATCAGGAGCAGAAACATAGTACGGTAAATACATATTAGATGCACAGTTGCTGCGATCATCGTAGTCCGTCATTGCTCGCTTTAGCCTTCGAGTGGAAAAATCGTCTGCTTGACTGTTAAACTTTGCCCATCTATTGCACCATATGCGTGTGGATAGCACTCGCGAGGAAGAAAAAATCGGAAACGCACGCTGACGTGCAATTCATCTTGATCGATTCTTGAGGTAATTGTGTCATGTGATCTGGTAAAAAAATTACCATATATCAATATCAGTCATTAAGTGAGCGACTCTTAGGTAACCGCTCGAGGAAGGTCATTGGTTGCCTACATGTTTGAAACTCCCTTGTTGATTTCCCCGTGTGTGTTACAAGGCATTAGTAAACAATAACAGAAAAAAACAACAACATCAAATATTTAGTTATAAATTATACAATGGTTAATGGAACAAAGCACCTTTATCGCAACGTGAAGTAAAATACCTCCAACGCACCACATTAACTTGTACTATTCATTTGCTTTATTTGAAGAATTTCCTAGTTTTCCCAACCTCCTATAACCTCACGGCCGAAAGAAAACTTTCTCGACTGAAGACAACCGCAATGTTTCTTTCCCCATACTCGGTAATTGAGACTAGCGTGCCTTTTGAACGAAATGCACGGTACGTTTTTAAACACACGATTTAAACCTGAACCTGCGATAGGCTCTTTTAATAAAATCTGTTATACTTTACTCTGTTCAGACAAGACACACGGACGACCGCTAAAAGAGAGAGGGGGGAAAGAAAATGAGTAGGAAAATGAGCTGAAACAGAAACCGACAGAAAGGTAATGTTTATCAAATATATCTGTCGCGAAAACATTTTCTGATTATTCTACACAGTTTACAGTAAGTGCAAATTTAGTCCCAGTGTATACAAGAATGCTTTTACAAAACCACAAATTGGCAATATATAGCCAGTAAAGTGGAATGCAATTTTAAACTGTACCTTCCCTTTTAGCGTGAAGTAAAATCTCTGTTTTAGTCCGATGAAGTACTCCAGTAGCCACGATTTAAATGCAATTCCTCGACGCAATTATTGAAAGGGAGAACAGGAAGAGATACAGATTCACACTGCCAAGTACAAAACAACTGTTCTGGCTTTGAACGTCTGTGGTCTGAGACAATGCGCACCCGGCAATCACCATCAACCGCCAGCCAAATCATTTTATTGCACAGGCAAAAGGATGTGCTGTGGTGTAGCGTCCTGGGTGGAGGTAAAAAAGTGACTTGTGCATTCCTACCGAGAGACTATAGAAATCATTTAAATGTACAATGATTTTTTTCTGATATATAGGCTGCTTATCTCATATCAATGTCATACAAAGTTGGTGTTAAGCTTATAAAACAAACAGTTGCGTTGTTTTTGTACTGACTGTTGTATTTTAAATCTGTTTATTTTTATTATTTTCATTATTTCATCTGCATACCTGCCTATAGTGACTTATAAAGATCGTGTTTTTACGCACAACTTCTAGATTTACAATGAAAAAACTACATTTGTGCAAACAATAAAAAATAAAAAAAATCCTGATTTAATTTTAAGAGATGCAAAATTTCATGTGTGAATAAATAGAAAGTTAGCTGAATAGCGAAGGGAAATCTTTAACGAAATTTTGTACGATCCACACCTCTATCCAGTATTTTTAGGTGTTGTTCCTTTGTTTCAACCCAAACTGCACAGGAAAAAATAGGTATGTTTACCAGTCGACGTACAAAGATTTTTCAACACCAAATAAAACAATTTACGCAGTAATGTTAACCCGGTTGAAGCTTTAGCGCATCGACATAATTATAATTCTGTGGGTATGTATTGTGTGTGTCTGTGTTTGTGGATAATTCCTATATTTGTCTTCATTTGTCAATTTCGGTCACTAACTTGACCTTAACTTTGTATTGGCGCCCCCAGTTTCTACAGCGGTCGAAACCGTCTGGCAGTGATCTCAAGAAAATCCCATTCCTTTTGTTTCTAGCTTGTTTGGTTTTTCAACACAGTTTAGTCTTTATCGGGTTTGTCAAGACTTGAACCAAAATGAACCAAATTTATTTTTAATGTGTATTTCCTGATTTATATATATATTCAGAAAATGAGTATTTCCAGTAAAGGTGGTAGCCTAATACTGGATAATATTAATGATAACAATATACTGTTAATAATATAATAATCATAATATAGTGAAGGTCTACAGTGGTAGTGCTGTGCAATCATGATTTTAAGTTGCGGAGAGTATAACTACTTTACACAAAGCTACATACCTACATATATATATATATATATATATATATATATATATATATATATAGTCACACACACCTATTGTTT